>PYAF01001862.1:746437-791318 GCA_007407185.1 Glycine tomentella
ACATATTATGAAAAGCAACTAATCACTTTATATCCTTATCTAGAAGAATCAAATCAAATATAATAAATGATGGATATATATAAAACGATAATATTTAATTATTTATAACAAAAACAATTAATACCATAATTATGTGTTTTGACTTTTTGAGCAGGCAAAACAGAAAGTATTGTCAGTTTAAAATACTTACTCCATAATTTACCAGAAAATAATAATAATAGAATATAAATTTAAGGCCAATAAAAACCACCCAACATGAAAAATAAACAGATATTATTTAACGAATTTTAAAACTTGAGTTAAAAGAATATAAAATGAGTATAAAGATTTTTGTAATATCAACCAATTATAGATCCTTTCAAATATAACGTTTAAAATAATTATTCAAATGTCTAACAATTTTATTACCACTAGGGTTTGGAAGTCATTTCTTTTGGATGGGTGCTCTCTCCCGAATGAAGGCATAAGCCTAGACAGTCACTAATTTGATAGCTATGCCATTATCGGCAACGATGTGGTGATATTAAATTAATTTTAAAAAATAACACTTCATTTTATCAATAATAACCAAACTACAAAATTACGAAAATGAATTTTAGTTCGAATTATCATAAAACCTATAAGCAAGTGTGTTTGCGAAAGAATTAGACCCAACACAACCGTAAAAATTTCTCTCAAATTGTTTTAAAATTTTAATTTTTTAGTTGAACGTGATTTAGAAGTGTTTTTAAACACATTCTTAATTTTTTACTACTACTATCATAAGTTTTTATTTATTTAAACACATTCTTAATTTTTTACCACTACCGTACTGGTAGAATTTTTACCGCACCGAAAATTGAATTTAGGTTTACGTCAGGGGTGGTGGTGGTGGGGGTCACGTGGCAGAGCGAATGGAACTGTTAAATACAAGGGGAGTATATATTTACAGTGTGCGCACACGGTGCACGTTAGCGCACTTCACGGAGTGTGAATGCATATACTCTCACAGCTCTTGAGCCCGGCGCACCCTAAGCCACCACCCCACCACTATCACCAGCAACAGCTTCTTCTTCTTCATCCGCCCCACCTAACCAAACACAAATACTCTTATGTCATGTTTTCTTTCACTCTCTCTCTTCCTCTGTCTCCAATTAGGGTTTTCCCCGTTCCCAATGCCTACTAATTCTTTCTGCCTATTCGCAACCGTTCCAACTCCTTCGATTACTCTGCGAATTTGCTTTCTCCTTCACTCTCGCGCTTCGATTCGGAGCTAATCGGGCGCTATTGCTTGACAAGGTTTGGTGCCATGCCGCCTAGTCGGAGAAAGGGAGGAAAAAAAAGCGGCGGCGGCGGTGCCGCCGCCAGCCGGCAGTTTAAGCTCGGCGATCTTGTGCTCGCTAAAGTTAAGGGTTTCCCTGCTTGGCCTGCGACGGTTAGTGCTGCTTGTTAATTTTTAAGTGAATGCTTGAAATTTTTTGATTGATTGTGTTGTTCTGTTTATTCTAAACAGAACACTCCCTTGGATTGCAATTGCATGTTATACCGATTTTCTTCTGCTGAAGTATGGTGTAGTGCTAAGTGTTTGCCTGGTGTTAATCGATTAATTCGAGTGGTTGTTTTATTTTTGTTTTGTTTTTTGATGTGTATATTGGATTTTATTGAAAGTTTTTGGGTCTGACCTTGATTATCTGTTTTGCCTTAGCTTAAGCTTGTGGTTGTACTGTCGAATTTTGATGTTACACGGAGATTGGGTTAATCAAATGATTATATTGTGGATAATTTTTTATTAATGACTTCATCGGGGCCTAGAGGCTCCGGGAATTTGATTGGGAGGAGCTTTGGAGAAGGTAAGAGACTAGGGACCATAAGTTACACAATACAGAGCTGTGCTTTGCGTTCTCTATGGTCCTGTATAGCTTATATGTTTGTTTTGGACAGTTGGGCACTTTTTTCCCCTGCTTTTTGATTCTCTGTTATGAAGATTTTGTTTGCTGATTAAGTTGCTCTGTTTTTTCTTGGGGCAGGTGAGTGACCCGCAGAAGTGGGGTTACTCTGCTGATCGGAAGAAAGTATTTGTTTGCTTCTTTGGAGCCCCCCAAATGTATGTATTCAAGTCCATGTCTCATTTGATTGAGTTGCTATTGGTATGCATATCGTGTTCTTGTTTGATAAGGAATTGAATGGACATGAAGTTGCTATTGGTATGCATACGGTTTTCGATAAGGAATTGAATGGACATGATAAAATTTCAAATCCTGGTTTTTGAAACAATATAGTAGATATCTGATATTGTTAATACCACGTTGTTTGACCTAGGGATATTGTAAGGTTTAATTGTTGTATTCTTGTTCATATGGCATTGATTTGGTGTTTGCTAGAAAGTTATTAGAGATTGAGGTGTTAGTAAGTAATTTTCCTTCTATACTTCCATTCTTTCTATTACACTGTGATGAGGCATGTATAGATATTACAATATTCACACATCAGGGTGGCTTTACTTTTGTGTGCACAGTTGGATTATTGAAAGTTCATTGTCTATATTTGAAGCAAGCTAAAACTGAATGGTTTCAATCATTGTAGTCCACTTGTGATGATAATGCTTATTGATGACATGCTTGCATTTTTCAGTTAGCTTGTCCTTTATGGCATGTATATATTATGGTTGTAACCATATTTAAAAAATTTCGTTGTGTGATAAATTTTCTCTGAAGTTTGAGTAGATAATAGTAGTTATGAGTTTTGTGCATATGTGAGGTTTCACCTTTAGGGCATGATTCTTCTAGTGAGAAATTGAGAATCTGATCATTGTGACTATTGTAGTAGCGTCTGTTTACCTTTTTAGTTCTTATGAGCAGAGAAGAGATAAAAAAAATGAATGCTAATGGCTCTTATGTTAGTTTTCCAGTATTTGATTATGGTTTGTGGCATATTGCAGCAAAGTGAATTGTGTTGCCAACACACTTGTGTTAGGCCCATATTCTGCATACTTGATTTTGGATAGTGTTGATAAAAATACTTCTGCAAGTTTGTGGTTACCAAAATTAGTGTGTTTGGTTTATATTATTAAAAATTTAAAGGTCTTTCTATAAAATATACACCCAGAGTGATTTTCTACTAGAGAAGCAACAAGGTGTTGCTACTTGCTTGTCGATAGCCAAAATCATGTTGGTATGACTTGGGATAATTCTTTTGCCAAATTTGCTAAATATGTTGGCATTGATTTCAAGGCACATTTGATGCGTCAAATCTTTCTCTAATTCAAATATGGAATCAAACATGCTCCAATATGAGCATGCACTCTTCACTTCATGTGCTCTCTGCATTCCACTTATAAGTACAATTCTATGTCGGTGATCTTTCAGCTGGCTCAGTTTGATCCATGCTCTCTTCTCCCTCATGAAGCATGACTATACTGTAAAAAAAATAAAGAAAAAATATTCATTCCCCTGTTATTTCTATCTGGGATACCAGGCATCAGCTATAAGATTTCACCTTGTCACTAGAGGTTCATGTATAACTTTGTCTTCTATCTCATTTTTGTCATCTCTCTCTCTATATGTATATAAAAACCATCCAGCCTCTGCCATGTGTTGCTTGCATATGCAATCCGGCCCCACTTTTCTCTCTCTTCATGGTCGTGGATAGCATGGGCTTCTGCTCTAGTTATTATCATTATTTTCCTAGACTTACTTGATTCTTCTTGGTGTCAGCATCAAAATTCACAAAATAACCTGGAAGCTTACTATATTTTCATTGTGTGGGACATTGTATAGTAAAAATTATATATGTGGATTATAGTCCAAGCAAATATTACCCTTGTGGAATTCTAGTTGCATGAAGCCTAGAACACTACCCAATTAAATATAATTTCACTCAGAATTTTGCAAATAGGATTTTAAAACATAACAGTGATTTTCTCTGAATCAATTCTTGCAAAAGTGACTCTTCAAAGTCTGAAATCCCAAAATATAGCCTAATGAATGCTGTCAATTTCCTGCAAAAATTCTATATAAAAATGTTATATATGATGTCAGTTGGTATGACTTATAATTAGAGAGTACTGCTTCTGGTGATTTTATTGGATAGAGATGTTTTATATACTGATCCCAAGTTAGGCTTTGTAATTGTAAATGCTGTATCCCGGATGTTTTGGTTTCTGCTTGGTCCTCTGTCTCCTTTTTGTCTGTAATAATTTTCCTTCTTCTGTTCTACATGCTTCATGATTCTTGATTTAGTTAATCTTTTGCTGTTTATCCTATTCCAAAGGACAGAATGTAGTTCAATGAATTTTATGGTTGATTTTTTTTTTTTTTAATTTTTCATTCTCAAATATTTTTTTTCTTCTATGTTCCCTCTATCATCCTTCCTTTAAGCTTTATCAATGACTATTCTCATGCTTATTAAAACTACTTACGAATTTTTTGGTTATAACCTGGTTAAACATGCAGTGAGAATATAGCAATGAATCAATCGTAGTGTATGTGCACCTCTGATATGAAATTTATAGAAAAGAAGGATATCTGAATGTTGTGTCCCCCAGGTCCACACATGTATTTTTTATAATTACAGTTTACACAATAGAGTACAAAAGGAGTCTGTCATAAATACAAATCAAATCCCTATTTACTTATCTTACAAATGTTAACATGTAAAATGATATTTAACAAAAATATTGTGATGTCATGTTGATATATCTCCATTGTTGTGTTACAGTGCTAGTTCATAAAATAGGCTTTGAGTTTTATCTTGTGTTGAGATCCTCGTAACCTATTGTGTTGTGTATTTTAAAGCAGAGAGTTATTAATGTTATTTGGGATTGCTAGTTCTCTTTTAATTGTTTTAACTTTTAAATATTAAATAAGATTTAAATGTTAAAGACTCTGGATAATTGTTCTATTTTTTATTAGGGGAAAACTACCTGTGTATATACAAGATGTACAACATTATCCTATAATTAAGGAAAATTGGTAACTGCGAATATGGTGTCAGATTTCTACTTAATGATATTGACAAATGTGAATAAGGAAAAAATGTACAAATAATAACTAAGGAAACAGATGCAGACAATTATCTCTTCGAATCAGAAGATATTGTAACGCTCCCCTTCAAGCTGGTGATTGAATGTTCTTCAATCCCAGCATGCTAATTATCTCGGTAAACATCTAAGTTGAGAGGCCTTTTTGTAATTTCATCTGCAATTTGATCTTCTGATCGAATACCCGGGAGATCAATTATGCCATCTACTAACTTCGCTTTTGTAAAATGCTTTATCAAATATCAACCTCCGCATGCTTTGTGTAATCATGCTGAACTGGATTATGTGCAATGCTGATTGCTGACTTGTTGTCACAATATTACTTCATTTACTTCTCTCAATTTGCAAATCATCCACAATTATCTGTAACTGCAATAACCCGCAAATATCTAGACCCATAGTTCTGAACTCTGCTTCTGCACTTGATCTTGCTATCACGTCTTGTTTCTTCTCCATGTTGCCAAATTACCCCATCGAAGGTACAGTACCCTGTGTAGAATGTTGATTAACTAGAGATCCTCCATAGTCAGCAGTGTACAGATGCTGCATAATTCTTTGGACTGCTTTTTTAAGTTATATTCCTTCTGGTATCATGCTGACAGTTTGAATGTCTCCCTTGCTTTTGAGTGTATCCTTTTGCCACTAACCTTGCCTTATATCATTCCTATACCCATCTGACCTTCCTTTTTATATGCTTCAAGGCTTCTTGAACAATCCGTAAACTATAATGTGTTCTTAAGGTTAGCTAGAAGGAATTGCATCTGTCTAAAATATTGTGGTAAGTTACACAATGGGATATGGAGTGTTTGGTGCAACTTTTTTTCCTTTTTTTACAGAGGTATAGCAATGGGTAGATCAAGTTTAGGGTTTTGCTCAACAGGTAAAGAGAATTCCTCCTTACCTGGAGTAGAGATTTCGACAGAAAAGAGGACTAGACTTGGTTTCCATAACTGATGATTCTCTAAGAGCTTCAGTAGGAGTTGGATCCAATGACTGAGCAGGCTGTTGAATAGAGCTGAACTTTTCTCTCCTCAAGTTCACTATGAATGAATAGCGATTCTTTGGACGTTTGGACATACTCTGTTTTTCTGAGTATGTGGGAAAGGACTTGGTTAGTTTGGGTGAATAGGAGTTGTTTGAGAATCAGATGGAAGATTGGAGAGTGGAAGGTAAAAGAATAAAGTGAAGTGTAGATAACTAAGTTGTTTAACATCATGGAACTTCTCCCCTTGATGATGTGAAGAATATTGTGGGAGAGATTACAAAATGTAACATCCATAGAAACCTGGAATTTTCTGGTTGGAGGACGGATACACATACCGCTGATGGACATTGAAGTATCCTAAAAATGATTGAATGTGCTTGAATTTTATTTTTAAGCTAACTGTAAGACTTTTCATAACTGTTTAGCAATATGGAATCTCCCTCTTAACATTTAGTTATTTCCCCATGTACAAGCCTTAATTTTATTTACCTTGCAGTTTGTCTTAGTTTGAAATGCCATTTGGTTTTGCAGAGCTTTCTGCAATCATGCTGATGTTGAAGCATTTACTGAAGAGAAGAAACAATCTCTTGCCAAACGTCCAGGAAGGGGTGGTGAATTTGCTTGTGCAGTAAAGGAGATTATTGAATGTTATGAAAAATTGAGGATGGAGAATCAGGATGGTGACACTAGCTCTGGTGGTGAAGTTGCTATTGCAAATGTGTCATATTCACTTGATCCATCTGCCAACACAGGGTTAAAGGATCAGACGGATGCTCCTTTCACAATTAATTCACAAATGAAATCTTCAAATTGTGTGATTGACAGACCTGAGGATGCTGAGGATGCTGTTGCATTGAAGGATGAATCTTATAATATAGAGGCATCACTGGAGGAAGCTACTGATAATGCTATTATGACTGCAACTGTAAAATCACCTTTTTCAATAACCCAGAGAAATGCACCAGTTCGAAGGTCTAGAACTAGAAGCACATTACATGTCCAAAACTTTGTTGTACCTTGTGGTGATGGTGGAAATAATGGTGGCAATAGTGATGACAACATATCAGCTGATGCAATTCAGGATACATCTATAAGAAGAAGTAAACGTATCAGGAAATCACCTGACCTTTTACGTTGTGATGATACTGATTCACCTGCATTTGCCCCAAATGTTAGCATGGAGGACAATGGTTCTGAAATTATTACAATCAATTCTGATGCCTTTACTTTAAATGAGGGAAGTACAATAGATTCTAATTTAAAATTTGAACAGTCTGTGCCTATTGTTTGCCCTGAAGGTGAAGGTCTTGATCTAGAAATAAAGGCTGTAATCAACAAGAAGAAAAGAAAACCAAACCAGAAGAAGGAAACTAATGATTCTGGTGCTCAGAATGCCAGCCAAAGTTTGCAGAATATGGGTGGAAATTCTAAAGAAAGATGCCCTGACCAAGATGGAGATGAACACTTGCCCCTGGTAAAACGAGCCAGAGTTAGAATGGGTAAATCATCCACAGAGGCAGAACTCAATAGCATTTCACAAGTTCAGGTTAAAAGTGGCGAGGAAGATATTACTGACTCACCACATCAGATAATCACATCCTCAAATTGTGAAAATGGCCTTGCTGAAGGAGGCTCATCAGTGTTGAACAGTGCTTTGGTTAATGTTTCTCCTTCTAACTTAATAGCCCCGTGTTCTGAAAATGGGTCTCAGATTTGTAAAATTAAAAAAGACCAAATTTTTGGCTGCTCTGTAGATGATGAAGCTGCTTTACCTCCATCTAAACGCATCCATCGTGCTTTAGAAGCAATGTCTGCCAATGCTGCTGAAGAAGGTCAAGCTTGCATGGAATCCTCCTCCTCTATAATGACATCAAGTGGTAGATGCTGTATATCTACCATTAAGAGATGTCCTTGTATGACTGTTAATAATCAAGGAGGTAATGAGTTAGAACTGCAAAGGTTGGTTTCTTGTGGCATTGATTCTTCTCATGTTAGTGTGTGTAGTTTCTCAACTCGTTCAAATACAATTATTTCCACAGAGAATGAGTCATCTATAGAAGTGGATAAGCATTTGTCCAAGTTCCAACATGAATCTGGGAAGGATGTCATCCCAGGTGCTAGTCAGCAAGGTGGTGAAGATATTAGTGATTCTGTTGTTTGTCATCCTGCCAAAATAGATTCACATGGAAAAATTTCTCCTAATCTTGATGTGAAATGTTGCCAAGTTGGAAACAATAAGGATTCACCAGGTCCATCATTGTCACTAAATGATGATGACAATGCCAGACCTTCAAACCATTCAGATGCATCTGATACATTAGAGCATGTTGGAATAAGTCTCGATCCTGTGGCAGGTGATAGTGAAAGTGATAAATTTGTACCTAAAAATAGTATTAATGTGCCACAGAATGTGGTGGTTGCTTGTGAGGATATGATGAAGCAAGCAGTTGGTGACAGCAGCAAAATTAATGACACGTAAGCTTCTTTTAATGCTCCTACAATTACTAGATTCTGATCACTCATATCCTTGGGGAGAAAAAAAAAGGATTATAATAAAAAATAAACATTTTTACTGCCTTTTTAATTATTCATGAAATTTTATTATTTATTTCTTTAAAGAAAAAAACTTTTATGGAGAAGCTAGAAATTTTAGCTTATGAGTAAAGCACTAAACAAGCTGTTTTTAGCCTATTCTGAAAACATTGATTTTCACCAAATTACTCATCTAAATGTCCAAGAAGTTATAACCTTCACAAAATTCATGCTTTCCATTCTCTGTCATGCTTAATATGTTCATTAATCATTATAAAATTTTAGCTTTATGGAGTTGAGCATTCCTAGTTTAGGTCATACTTGTGCAAGTAGTTGTGCTTTGCAACCCAAGCAATTATAGGAACTGCTGATTAAGAAAAACAGAAATAAGGTAAACTCCTTCTGACAGCTCTGAAACTAAGAACATGAATGGAGCTAGACCTCCTTCAACAGGAAAACAGAAATGAAACAGAAAGAAGATAGTTTTATCTCAGAAAGATTTAGATATATCCTGTATGATCCAAATGATTTTCATGCCTCATGCCTCCCTGTATCTTTCCCTTTCCTGATCATTTTCCACCTTTCCCTTCATTTGTTTGATGCCACCTATTTAAGTTGTTCTTCTATCCATTTCCACCAACTTCCCTCTAAGGTTAATTTGTCACCCCTTCTGCTATATACACTTTCTATAGTTTTATTGGAATGGGGGTCAGTCTGGTGTAGTTGTATATATTTTAATCAATCTGTTAAAGGTAATGAAAAGTGAAAAGAGAACAATTGTGTGATGAAAGTAATGTATGCTGCATTTCTTTCAATTAACTAAAGCTGATGCTATTATTTCTTTTCAGGCATGAGGTTGTCAAAGAGGTAAAATTTAAAGGACAAGAGGAGGATATGAATTCTGTTTCAATATCAAATGATTATTCAGGTGAAAAGGGTAATTTGGGCATTCTGTCAAGCCCATCCTTGACTGATGTTAGAGTTTTCCTCCCACTAGGTTCACCTCCAAATACATCAGTTTGCAATATTTCTACATCAGACAGTAGTAATATCCTTCAAAATGGAAGTTGTAGCCCTGATGTACACCAAAAGAACACTTTGTCTGGTCCTACTGATGGATGGAAAGATGGGATTGTGGAAAATGAACTATCAAGATCTGAGGGCAAGTCAACTGAAGCAGGAGATGCTGCATTGTTGTACTTTGAAGCAACGCTTCGAACATTGAAAAGGACAAAGGAAAGTATTGGTCGAGCAACACGCATAGCTATTGACTGTGCAAAGTTTGGCATTGCAACTAAGGTAATGCGATGGTATTTTTAAATTTTATTTTCTTCTGTGTCTAGGAAATGTAAAATCATGAATTGTGAATGCTTTTTTTATTAGATTAGTATTTTCTTTCTTCATTAGATTAGTTTTACTTATGACATGATGAATGGCTCTTTTTAGTGTTTTTTTGGACCTGCTCTCCTTGAAAAACCAGAGTATTTCTATGCATCCAAATCTGAACATGGCTCAAAGTCATTTGCTGGGTTGGACTTCGGTGGTCAATAGCAGGTTGCTGAATGTTGTGCCTGCTGCCCAATTTTCTGTTGTTAAAATTAAATGGTTAACCCCACCCCAATTTTGGATTAAATGCAATGTGGATGGGTCTGTTAAAGATCAGAGTGCTTGCTGTGCAGGGGTCTTTAGGGATCAGTGGGGCCAGTGGAAGTCTGGCTATCCACAATCTAGGCTCCTTGAATGTTCTGATGGCTAAATTAACAGGTATTTTGAAGAGTTTGGGACAGGCTTGGGATCTTGGATTCAGGCACCTCATTGTTGAGTCTGATTCTAAGGTGGTTATTGAGTTTAGTGTAAATGGCTATCCTATACAGCACCCATACAGAAACCTTGTTAATATGATAGTTAGTTTAAAGAGTAGGAATGGGCAGATTCAGTTTTCCCATGTGTATAGGGAGGCCAATTTTGCCGCTGATAGTTTTGCTAAAGTAGCTCATCAGTATTCTTTAGGGACACGTATTCAGGTCCCTCCTTTAGAATGCTCTCTCTTTGTCTTGAAGGATGCTATGGGGTGTCCTACCCAGAGATCCATTAGGATCTTGTACTTTCTTCTCGGGCTTTAGCCCATCCTCTGAATAAAAATAAAATAAGGGAATTATATTGTGCTAGCTTCTATAGTCAATAGTAGGGTCAGCCTAGTGGTGGGGGTTTGGGTAGTAAGGTAGTTTGCAATTTGCTTGTGGTTCTCGGTTCAAATATCATTGCCGTGGTTCTGTCATTGTACAAAAAAAAGCTTTCATAGTCAAGGGAGATATCCAATTTATGCTTTTTGAGACCTCATAGTTTTACCTTTCAAGCATGTTAGCTTTCTTTATTTTGTCCAAATTTAAATTGATCTATGAATCTTGGTGCATGGGAACCCTATCTACTTAACTACATATGGTATTAACTGCGTAGTGAGTTCGAGCAATCTAAATTTACCAGGTGCATTATGATTATGGCCTTTTGGATACTTATATCTTGTGTCTTGGTAGAATTTGAATTTCTTTAGGAGGGACTTATGGTTCTTCATTAGGCCTGGTTGGATCTTGAAGCTTTTCTTGTGCCTGTTGTGGAATCCTTAACCAGAATACCTTATCTTTTTCCTTAAATTATTAAAGAATAAATTGCTTGTTGTTTCGAGATTAAATGATTGTTTCTTTTGGGCCAGTCTCTTAAACTAGTTGCTTATTGGATTTTTTCTTTTGGGCATCATTTAGCTCACTTTTGGCATCCCAAGCTCATAGAGGAACTTAATTTGATTTGTTTGTCTGAGTATAACTAAGTTTGCACCTACATGTTTTAATTTAAATCTTATGCACCTTGGTGGGAATTATAAAAATTTAATTTGCTTTATGGTTATTTCCTATTGAAAATCATAATACATTTCCCTTAAAAGCTTATCATGTCTTTTCTTAATGGTATATCTGTTTGTTGGGGGGTTGGGTTGTGGGGGTGTATTCTAGGTGATGGAAATTCTTGTCCACAATCTGGAAATTGAGTCAAGCCTGCATCGGAGGGTGGATCTGTTTTTTCTTGTTGACTCTATTGCTCAATGTTCTCGAGGGTTGAAAGGTAATTGTTTATTACTTGGTGATTCTTGAGTCGCAAGCAAAAACAAAAGAATATGTGCATGTATATCTGTTAATGTTGTAAACATATCAGTATCTGTCGATGTTGAAAATATATCTGATTTTTCAGGAGGCATAGGTGGAGTATATCCATCTACTATTAAAGCAGTCCTGCCACGCCTCTTGTCTGCTGCTGCTCCTCCCGGAAATGCTGCAAAAGAAAATCGTAGGCAGTGTTTTAAGGCAAGTAAATGAAATTTCCTGTTTACTGAAGTTCAAACATATATGCTCTCAAGTCTTCTCTTATAATTGTTAACCTTTCCTCCCAATTATGTAGGTATTAAGGCTGTGGTTGGAGAGAAAAATCCTTCCTGAATCCATTATTCAGCATCATATGCGGGAACTAGACTCATATAGCAGTTCAGTTTCTGCAGGTGTCCACTCACGCCGTTCATCAAGAAGAGAGAGGCCTTTTGATGACCCTGTTAGAGACATGGAGGGTATGCTTGATGAATATGGAAGGTATGAAATTGTTGGAAGAAAATATTGACTTTATGATTTTCTCGTACCTCTGCAAGTGTGTTTACTGTTTATTCAAGTTGCATTTGGTCTTACAGCAACTCAAGTTTTCAACTACCTGGATTTTGCATGCCCCGAATGATTGAAGATGATGGGGGGAGTGATTCTGATGGAGGGGAGTTTGAGGCTGTCACACCTGAACATGATTCTGAAACATATGAAGTGCAAGAAACAACTCATGCAATTGAAAAACGCAGGCATGTGTTGGAAGATGTTGATGGTGAGCTTGAAATGGAAGATGTGGCTCCGTCTGTTGACGATGAATTGAATTTGATTTGTAATATTGATAGAGGAAATGCCACAGAGTTTGAGAAGAATCTTCCTGTGTCCTTTGGCCCCCCTTTACCACAGGATTTGCCACCGTCTTCCCCACCTCCACCATCATCCCCTCCACCACCACCGCCACCTCCTCCATCTCTACCT
The DNA here is from genome assembly GCA_007407185.1 of Glycine tomentella. NCBI lineage: Eukaryota > Viridiplantae > Streptophyta > Magnoliopsida > Fabales > Fabaceae > Glycine > Glycine tomentella. The sequence continues at coordinate 759,084 of PYAF01001862.1, forward strand.
CTACCTCTACCTCTACCTCCACCCCCACCTCCTACATTGCACTTCAAGTCAGCTACCTCTCATCAATATCATGTTGCAGTTGATTCAAAAGGTTTTGAAGATTCACTGGTATGTTTCACAACTTTTGCATGGGATTTTTACACAATGGACTAAGTTGCAGCATGTGAAAACTAATGTTGTAAACCTTTCATTTCTACTTGGGCTTTGGTTCATTTTTGCAGACTGTGAAAGCTAACGTACTCCATCCTATCGCCCATCCCTTAGCTGCACCAAGAAATAGTCAATCTATGGGTGATGCAGTGCAGTATACAGTCCCTGAATGTAGAGACATGCCAATGCAGATGTCAGAGTCTACTTGCTCTTTCAACACTTTCCCTGTACAACCAACAGACAATTCCAGGAATACTGATGGTGCTACTATGCATAACAAAGGTTACTCGATACCACCACCTCACCATGTTCCATCCAATCAGTTTTCTTTTGTAAATGGGGAACATCGTATTAAGTCACAAAGGGAGGTTCCTCCACCCCCTTCATATTCCAACGGACACCACTTTATGCCAAGCATGACGAGAGAGTATGGTTATGACAATCATGAGAGATCAAGACCACCACATGATTACCAAGAGAGATGGAATGTTCCTCCTCCTTGTTCTGGTAAGACTGATAACTGATGATGCTTTTGAATTTTGATATTTGAGGTGAAGGGGTTTGCTTTGGTTGTGTGTATTAATAACTATCTTTCTTGGGATTTCTGCTTTCAGGTCCTCGTTATCATGACAGAGGTGTGCCTGCTCCTTATGGTTGTCATCCTGGTGAATCAGTTAGTTTTCCAGGTCATGGATGGAGATTTCCTCCCCCATCAATGAATTACAGGGACTCTTTGCCTTTTAGACCACACTTTGAAGATGCAATTCCAGTAGCAAACCAAGGTATATAACCCCTCTGACAGATTTTCATCAATCATGAAAAATTCTTTATTTTTTTATTTACTTTGAATTCTGGAATATTACTTGAGAATATTGAATTGAAGTTTAAGATAATTATGTTTCAGGACCAAGCTTTTGGCCGCCAAGATGACAAAAATTAGCAATAAATGAAGGCTGGCAATTGGCATACTTCTGTCTATCCGCAAGCCTCTCTGGTTTATCCTTCACCAATCAGTATCTTTGTTACTTATGATTCACTCATTGAATGTGAGATACAACCCACTTTTTGTCCTCGGCCCTGCCTTTGTTTAGAAGAGGTGGTTGTTATGCCATCTTTCTGTACATGCAAGAAAGAATCTTTAGAGTTCCGCAGAATCTGCACAGGATCTGGTCATAATCTGCTAGAATTTGTATATATACATATATATTGCAGCCTCTTCTGCACAATGCAGAGCAGTAAGAGTCATTGTAGAGTCGTTGGAGAGCTGTAACTTATCTTTAGGCTGTCAACGTATCAAATTCTTTTTGTTGCAGACTATATAATTTATTTCATGGAAACCCTTACAGATGTTCGATCAAAGTCGATATAAATTTTTAGGGGCCGTTTCTTGAATTTGTTTTCTTAATATAGAAAAATTACCCTTCGGGTAACTAAGCTGGGTTAGTTGTATTCTTCCCCCAAGTTCTTGCCTTTTATTTATTTCTCATAAATGCCTTTTTTTCATGTGCATTGAGTACATGCAGCCTGTAATTCCTGTAATTTGATGGCTCACGATAAAACCTTGCCTTACATAAAATCGCGTGGGGGCATTTGTAGCCACTATTGGTTTATTAGAATTTATTAAGGTAGTTGGTACGTCCAACTACGCAAGTGTTCCGTCTCACTTAGCATTATAATTTTTGGAAAAGCTTTCTCAAAATTATTTTTGAAGTGAAGAAACAAATATTTATTTGATAAATTAAGTACATATGTTTTACATTGAACTTAAAAGTATATACGCAAGGATAATCTTCCGTCACTCGAGACTCGAGAGCACATAATTTTTTTGAGATAGTTATCTTATTTCTTCTCCACAATCTACATATAAAAGAGGCGACTGCTTGTCATTTTTGCTAGCTGTTCAGTGAGTTGGGACAAATGTCGGCGTTAATAAAAAGTTGCATTACATGTCTATATAAATAATTTAATTATTTACTCCTTTCATTTTTAATTATAAGATTATTTTTAAAAATTTGTTTATTCATTTTTTAATTTTTTAATGTATTAATTTTTTATATTCTTTATTTAATTATTGTTTTAAGATTAATGAGAAACATATAAGTGACTAGAAAAAAAGAAAAAAACAATTTTAAAATTATAGTATAAATAATTGATAAATTTAATAGAATAATTATTTATAATTAGACACAGAAAGTATATACGATATGCAATGTAAAATTAAGTTATAAGACAAAGGAGAAACATATAAATGAGTTAACAGTTTAAAACCATGATTCTGCTGTTTCTGATATAGTGACCAATTCGTTTTTTTAACGATATAAACTGTAAGATATTTACTTTAATAATTCAATTTTTAAAAATATCTTTCGAAAATCATTAAAATGATTTAACTGTAGTATAACAGTTTTGGATGTAACTTCTTCTGTAGAATCTGTCTGCAGCATGTCTTTTGTCTAAGATTCTTGATTTTAGAACTCATTTTTACGTTCTAATTATTTTATTTTAGTAAATTCGAGCAAAATTATTACTTATTTTCTTCATTTTTAAAATTTTAACTCAAGATAAAAGAATTGAATTCTTTCTTTTATCACTAAAAAGAACTGCAATTACGACTAATCAGGATGGAAATTAATCATTCTCGCTCTTATTTACCTAGAATTACAAGGCGATGCTGTAATTTCCAGATGTAAGAGCATATATATATATATATATATATATATATATATATATATATAACGGGGGTTGTTTATCTTTTCTTCTGGTTCTGGAAAAAGAAATCGTGACGTGGAAAATCAGTTGCTTTCATAGTAACAGCTAATAAAAATCGCGAGTTCTACTATTTTTTATCCATTTTTTTTTTACTGAGCAGATGTAGACTCTGAGATGGCATCAGAGATGACCTAAGAAAACCTGTTAATATTTAGAATAATAAAAAATGATCAACGTTGATTAGTTTCATTGGTTATAACCACCTTTAAGAAAAAACGGAAAAAAATAACTAAAACATTGATTAATGTGGTTTTGAATTCTTGATTTTTGGATAATCAAGTAAAAAATTATTTGATGTTGAAAACCTTTATCAACTTTAGAGTGATAAAAAATTAAATTGAAGTAAAATATAAAAATATAAAATCTAAATTATTGTATATTTCATTTCTTTTATTTTTTTACTTTCTTTCTTGACAAACAAATACACCCTTGATGAATGAAATTTGAGAGGTAGAATACTATAAAAGTGTGGAAGAGACAGACAGCGTGTGGTGATTTGTAAACCCAAAATATTAGCATAGACAGAGTGTAGCATCTTAAATTAAGAAAACAAAGAGAGAGAAAATTGTGAGAGGAGTCTTCACGTCTTTGAGAAATGGGTGCTTCGCTATCGGTCTCGGAAAAGTCCATCCATGAATTCATGGTCAAGGTATATACTTGAATCTCAACAACAGAAAACCTCAATTTTTTTATTATTTCATTTTTTGAAGAATGATTATAGAAATCTCTTATATGGGTCATGGTTGGCACAGGATGCTAAGGGCAGAGACGTGAACCTCAGCACCTACAAAGGGAAGGTTCTTCTTGTAGTAAACGTTGCTTCAAAATGGTATTTTTACACACACCCTTTTTTTTCTAACCCAACTTTTTCCATGAGTTTGCTGTAAAAATCCAATCTTTCTTTCTTTTTTTATCCTTTTATTGCTTTTGGGTTAGCTGATTAACTTTTTGGGTGTAAATTGCAGTGGATTTACGAATACCAATTACACCCAGTTAACTGAACTTCACAGCAAATACAAAGACAGAGGTTTGGTTTTTTTTAGGTTTACAGAGCAGTTGGGGCACTTACATGTTATTGCATTCTAAATTTGTGCCTTTTCGGTGACCAAATACTTTTGAACTTAGTTAAACTGAAGGGTTATAAGAAATTCTTAAATTGTCTCACTTGTGAATGTTTTGTTGGTTGATCTCAGGTCTTGAGATACTGGCATTTCCATGCAACCAGTTTCTGAAGCAAGAGCCTGGGAGTAGCCAGGACGCAGAGGAATTTGCCTGCACAAGATACAAGGCTGCGTATCCCGTTTTTGGAAAGGTATGGTATTGGTTGCTTATACTTTGTGTGGGCATCTGGATCCTCTACTGATTTTAGGATACAAGGATAATACTAAACTTATTTATTGGTGTGGTTTTTCTAATTATATTGTCATTAAATGCTGATTGATTCAGTAGTTTGATGTTAGTATTAGTAATGATTAATGATTTTAACAATGGGAAGAACTAAGAAGGAACATGACATACTGCATGAGTCTAAGCCATTTTGTTAGTTTTTGTTTAACTCATTGCGTCTACAGAATACCATGTAGGATCCTTTAAAAGTTAAAACTATGTTCAAGTTTTGTGTTTCTCTAATAGTTTTTATTATTATTATTTATTAGGCCTAGTGAGCATGACCTAGACATTGGCTAATGGATTAAAAAAGTTTATGATAGAGACGTGGCTAATATTAAAAAGTGTAAGATATTTTTTATTATACCATTTTTAATGCCGTTAACTTAGTAACAAATCATTGAGATACATAATGTGATGCCAAGAGTTGTGCTGATTGAAGTGATGACAGTACTCTGAAGCTATAGATATCACACTTCTCACTTGCAAGTTGCAACCATAGTGTAAGTAAGCTCTGATATATCAAATTGGAATGAGCAGGGTAAAGGATCAAAAAGAAAATAACTAAAAGTTGACTGGATTAAACAAAATCTACAATTTGTATCAACTCAAATATTACAGTTAGACATGCTCTGCATCAAATCATATGAACACTAGGATGTAGATAAAAGGGAAAGGAACTAAAAATGTAATAAAAAAATTGGAATAATTTTACTTGGAGTGATATATCCAATGGTTCAGGCAGCTTTAGTTTGATTGGATGAAATGTGAATCATGTTTGTGGAGTCAGGCTGTGTCATAGTCAGAAACATTGGGCTTCTAATATGAATAAAGTTACTGCTGGTGGCTATGCCATTATTCACTGTTGGAGGGGTGCATTCATGGTCAAGATATGACAGAGCATGGGCTTATCTTACCAAGAGGAACAAGGTTGGGATGAAATAAGGAGCTTTACCTGCTGCAGATGCATTGCAGAGATGTGATAGAACATAATTTGATAAAAACAATAAAAAGTATCCTGATTCTGTCCTGTATCCCCCAAATTGAGAGGGAATACAAATTGAAGGTCTGGATGCAATGGATTGGAATCCATTTCATTTTGTTCTATTCCATTCTAATTTAAGCAACCCGAACTGTTAGATACAGATAACTGAGAGAAGTGGAGAGATGAATTTAGAGAAGAACTGAGGAATTAATGATATTTTCATTAAGTCTCTGTTTTGTACGCCCTGGGGTTTGTATACAATGATTTCCAGCTGTTAATCAGTTACAACAGTAACAGAAGCCCAATTAATTGAATGTCAACTGGTTTTTCTTAACTACTAATTGAATAACTACTTGACAGCAGGGGATACTGAACATAGACTATGCTAACACAAACCTATACTCAAATATCTCCCCCTCAAACTCATGTGGGGCTGACAAAGAGTGAACTTTTCAACTACCTTAAGATTTTCCCTTAGGATAGAAAAGCAAAGAGGAGATAGTGCCTTGGTCAGAATATCAGCGTTCTGTTTTGTAACCGGAATATGAGTGACCGAGGACCTTCTCATGAAAAAAAAATGTTAAGCTCCATCTGTTTAGTTCTCAATGTAGCACTAGGTTATGAGAGAGAGACACAGTGCTAAGGTTGTCAGAGGATCACAGGAACATGCATTGGAATCCAATGTTCAGACAAAAGGGATTGCAACCAGATGAACTCAGCAGCAGAGTTGGTAAGCTTGTCATATTCAGCATTTCAGCTTCAGTGCTGGAGTGAGCCACTAAGTTTTTCTTCTTTGATCACCAGCAAATCAGATTACATGCAGCATCCAGAGGTGAATTTTCTATCATTTGGATCAGAAGTCCAGTCAGCATCACTTTATGCAACAAGATGGGCAAATTAGCTGAGATCAGCCTTTTGCAGCCACAAGCCATGAGTCAGGGTTCCTTTGAGATATCTTAAAATGTCCTTGACATCCTTCCAGACTTCCAGTGTTCCTCCAAAGGCTGAGACATAAACTGACAGGTCTTGTTTACAGCATAGCTGGTTTCAGGCCTTGTAATAGATACATTGTACTGGGCACCAAAGATAGATCTGTAAAGAGTAGAACTAATCATTTAGTCAACACTCAATAGTGTTTGGATAATTTTAGGTTGGTGACCGTGGGAGTGGAAATTCCTTTAGCAGTGGTCACCTGAGCCCAGTCAAGGAGATCTTTAATTTACGTAGTTTGAGAGGTGAAACCATCAGGGAGAGGCTGGACTTGAATCCCTTGAAAGTAATTAATGGAGCCAAATTGTTAAGCAAATTTGGAATGCAGCTTGGCAATGAAAGTCTGAATGAGCCATAGAGAATCACCAGTGGCAATTGTATCATCAACATAAACAAGGATAAAAATGCAGTGAGGTCCTTGATTTAACATGAACAATGAAGGATTGTGCTTGCCTTGAAGCCGAAGGCAAGAAGTTTTGTGGTCAGCCTTTCAAACCAAGTCCTTGGGGCTCGTTTAAGGTCAGGGCTTTATGAAGTCTTCATACAAAAGATTTATCAGCAGCAGCTTTGTAGTGGTATCCAACCATGCAGGACAGGTCTAGAGTTATCATTCTTTTTTAATTAAAAAAAGGCAACACTACATGAAAAAAGCTTTGGCATTGCGCTCAGTTTGCAGTCCTTTGGTGTATGTGGTTGGAAAGAAATGCTAGAATTTTCTCTGGTTAATGGTCTTCTTTTTAGCTCTTTTGGGATTGGGTATATTTTTTAGCTTCCTTGTGGTGTTCTGCTAATGGTCTTTTCAGAGGGGAGGGCTTTTGTTTGATCTTTAGAGAGATTGACATGTTTTGTTGCATGTTTTTTCTTTTTTGGCCTTTTTTTTTTCTTCTTTTTCCTTTTACCTTCTCTTTGTTATCTATTTTCCCCTTGAGGATTTCTTATCCTCCAATTTTGTGTCCTGCTCTTAATAAATTCTATTTATTAAAACAAAGTCATTACTATGTCAAGTCAAATGAGCCAACATAAAATGTATTGGTGAAGGAAATAAAGATAGGAATTTGTTCTTGTGTTGGCATCTAGACTTTGAAAGTTATTAAGAGATGCCAAGCATGTTGGCATTGTGGTTATGTTTACAAATGATGATTCAATAAAATACGAGATTTAACTGTTTATTCTTGGATGATTTTTAAGTGAGTTATTCATCTCTATACTATTACATGTGGCTGTATTGACCATTATTTAGCGTTGGGTTGTTAACCGCATATATTAAATTCCTTTTTATTTGCAGGTACGTGTCAATGGACCTGATACAGCACCTGTCTACAAATTCCTTAAAGCAAGTAAATCAGGATTTCTGGGTTCTAGTATAAAGTGGAATTTCACCAAGTTTTTGGTTGACAAGGAAGGGAATGTCCTCCAGCGTTATGGTTCAACCACCTCACCGTTTTCCATTGAAGTACAATCTCTCTCTATTTCTCTCCATGGAGCTTATGTGAGATTATGCTCATTCCATTTGGATTTTGACGTCTCAGCCTTGAACAATGACAAATCCTGTCACTTAAGGCTAAGATGTCAAGATACCAATGGAGTGAGGCAATCTCACATAGCGCTCCAAGGATATGCAATAATTTCTTGTGTTAATGTGTGTGGCTATTGCTATGTAACTAGAGGCTTGGTATGCAAGTGTGAAAAATGCTGATATGTGCTGCAATTGAAACTTGAAATTATTCTCATATGTTGTTTCTTTGTCGCCTTTACAGAATGACATCAAGATAGCGTTGGGGGAGGCTTGAAAAACTCTACAATCACTTCAAATTGGTGCTCTTGTTGAAGATGATTGAAACATAAAGAATGTATATTTGTAGATGTTTCTTCTAGTGATTATTTCTTGCAAACTTCATGTCGAGGTTTTTTTGTGTTTGTTGCATTAGAAATCTGTTTTGGTTGTGATATTAATCGTTATTTAAAAATTAATTAATGGGCATTGGTTTGAGTTGTGTTAGAAGTGTTTTCATGTATCATTTAAAATGCATGTAATGGTCATGGCCTCGTGTATTAGTGTCTAGGAAGTTGCATCACTTATCATAATGCTAGGGAACAGTCCCTACCAAGTCTATATATATGGATGATATGAAGAACCTATGGTACTGCATTTCACAAGAACAAAAAGCTTTTCATTCTCTAAATTCTCTCAAATGATTTTGTTTTCTCTCTCACCTTATATCTCCCCCTCTAAATTCACTAACTTACTGTTCGTTTGTTCTGGTGGAACGGGGAAGAAAGGAAATCACGAAAGTAATCCTTCCTTCATTTGGTGACTGCAGACAAGGAAGGAAGTTTCTCTGTACATGAGTCAGAATACTTTCTTGGCTTTTGTCCATGATGGAAAGATGAGGAAATATTGTTTTTTTTTTTTTTTCCAATGATAAATATATCCTTATTTATGTCATTTTTATTGAAGATATTTATGTCATTTTTCACATTTTCTTTCATTTAATTTTTCAAAACACAATTAAATTAGTGAAAAGAAAAAAAATATTTCTTTTATTTCATTTCTCTTATCAAATAATCTAAAAAATCATCTCACATTTTTATTTCTTTTCCTTGGCTTTTCTTTCTTTTCACTTTCTTCCCTAAACCAGACATAACATTAATGTAAACATAAATAGAAGTGTGAATGTCGTTTTAGGCTGGTAAATGCAGTAGTCAATCAATTAACTAGCATGGCAGTATGTACAAAACCGTAACTAGCAGGTTTTAGGCTTTGTAGCCTACAAAATGAAATAAGAAAGCACATTGCTCGTTAGTTGGAACAACTCGTTTCTTTTTGGTTGCAAGGAGAGGTTAGTAGGTTAAAGTGCAGGCTACATAGTCTCATAGAATTCAATCACGGGATCAAATTCTTCAGTTGGACTCTGGTGTTGCTTGAGCTACGACTAATAAAAATCGTGAATGACACATGTAGAAAGGAAATTTCCATATATTCTCATAACCACTCGGATTCATGAAAATCGTGAATGCCCCTGTTGGAATATAATGTTCACATGGGAAGATAAATATTGAAAGAGAAATGTTAATAATGCATTCTTTGACATTTTCCTTTTCAATTTACTCTATCATTTTGGTGCATTTCATGTGAGCCATATATTGAATACTAATAATGATTCAAAGTATGAAACTTAAACGAATTTTATTGGATAATAAAAAGTATATTGGGAAGGATGATGTCTAAATTCTAACAAGTAAAAAATTAAGGCATCAATCACATGGCAGGGAAGGGAAGAGATGAAACTTACCAAGACCTGGTTCTACTCTCCAAAGGGAAGTGTCACTGTCGCGTACCTCAGAGGGTAGACAAAATCATACTATAGCACCACTAACATCTTATCTCTTATGATTTTTTTAAATCCCTAGTCCTGTTGAGATAAGGTCTTGGATGCTTCGATTAGACAAACCTCCCAAAATTATTTCCAAAAGCTTTAGCTAAGTTAAGAAGAAAGCAATGATGACAGCGAGTGAACCACACTGATGAAGATAGCAATAATGACTGGAACTGAACCATGTGAGCGATTAGGATAGCAATACCAATATAATATGACAATGATTCAATCATATCATATACGTTGTTTAAAAGAACTCATAGAGACTTTATTTGTGTTGATTAGTGAATAGTTAATAGTTTCAGTAATAAAAAAGTTAATAGTTAATTAATGATACGATCTAAATTTATAAAGTGTTAACTTAATCGTTAGTTCTTCGAATTATTTGAAATTTTTAGTTAAGTTTCTAAAATAAAAATTTGTAATTGAATCTTTGATTTTTTTAAAATTTTCGTAATCGATTCTCAAGAGTTGGTTTATAGTGAGTTGAAACCACCAAAAAATGACAATTTGTATTGGTTTTAAAATTTCTAGAAACTCATTTTTTTTAAAAAAAAAAACATTACAAAATTAAGGATCTATTACATTTTTTTTTAGTTTAAGAATCTAACTAAAAATTCTCAAACAATCCAGAGACTTGCTCATTAATTTAAGCTTTATAAAAAGTAAAAAGAAAGATAAGAGTTTTTAGTTTTTTCTTTTTATAAAATTTGATCGTTTCTTTAGTATTTTTGTAGTTATTCATTAATCAAAATTTAAATTTTATTTTGATAATCCATATAATAAAGATTTAAATTTACATTCTAGGGTCACCATAGGCTATCCAGGTGAAATTTCAATTATGATGAATGCTACTAAGGGAGTTTAGTTTCATTGTTTGAACGGTATATGTGAATAATTGTAAATTCCTTGTAATTCACATTCCAATTTCCTGCAGCACATGAAAATCGTGACAGAGTCAAGCACATCGGTCGGGGCCCAAACGGAGAGATTTGGCCCTGAAATGAAGCCCATACAGGTGTATAGGCTCAACCCATTAAGTCATAGAGCCTGGCCCAGTGATACCCAAGTGTGTCTACACTACTTCAGGACAAACCGATGTGGGGCCTGCAATTAAATGCGAGAAATGAAACGCACTTTGTAGTTTAATTAATTAAAGTTTGAATTAATTCCTGAGAAGGAATGAAGAAGTTTGTGATTGTGAAGATGAAAGGATGTTGAAACCTTCGACGTGGTGTCTTGGCTGCCGGCAAGCTGTGTTGAAAATGACAAGGTTTTGGTTCTGATTTGCAGCGACACAGTGCACGTGACTGTGGACTCTACTGTGTAGGCATGCATGCATAATATAAATTATAAAGTCTCTTCATGACTGAATCATATCATGCATGATTATATTGTGGCCTCGTGTGGAAATGCATCGTCTTCTCATATTCAACAACTACATGAGGATCATACAATTAGATAGATACATCTGTTGCTTTACCATTGGTCTATGAGTGTCCAAGATTCCCTCCCTACGTCCACATATTCATGTCAAATCTCAAGCTAGTACTCTACTCAAGATTTTTATTTTCTCAGTTGTGGTACATGTTATACCATGAAGTGTAAAAGTATCGTGTTTCCAACTTGAAATATCTGAGTTGATGGTGATGTTGATTACTGAGAAAAGTGTTGGATGTACTGTATTTAGTTTACTGTGTGCTTGGTATATGATTTAAGCACATTTTATCTCTAATTTGGGATGGAGATTACAAAGGATATTTGGACACTAGTGTAAAATGGGATAAATATAGTATTTGGATAGAATCTATTTTAATTTGTATAAACTGAATTATGACAATATATCTAAAGAGACTTTGATATTAAAATCAGAATTTATAAAAACAAAAAATTGGTAAAACTTAGAGAATTAATATATGTTATTGATGCCATATTTCTATTTATAACTTATTTATTCTAATAATTCACAAAGTTTCACATCACTTAAGAGTTAAAGTCATGAGTAATTTATAAATATTTTTTTTTTCAATTTATGGAGGCGCATTTTACTCGGACAAAATCGTGATGGTCAATTGAACACTTAAGTAAATAATAATCTCGGATATAGGGGATCCTAATGATGCAGATTTGAAGTCGAAATATTGACGCTAGAATGAGAATCTAGATCACTCTTACTCTTGAGTCTAGACTGAAGGGGCTTGTTCTGGTGGCAAGAAAGTTCCACATTATTTGGAGTCGAGGCCATGAATGGTTTATAAACATCTTTCTCTCAATCCACTTAAGCATTTTTTTTCAGAAGATAAAATCGTAATAATCGATCAAATAAATAATATATATCTCGAATATATGTTATTCGCCTAATGATGCTTGCGGATTTGAGAAAGGAACACAATGTTATTCATTTATTTTGTTATAGACTATAATAGTGATTATTATGAATGATGTCTACATCTTACAGACTAAATATTAACCTTATTAGTATTATATCAGTCTATAAATTTTCTCTTTGATTTAAGGCTAATTAAACCTTCTCAAGAAGTTCTAGAACAATATCTAAGGGGACAAAAAGAAATGTCCATCATCCACAAGCATCGGTCAGGTGGTTCAAACCCAATAATTGCCGGTATGTCGGAGAAACGCCTCGGTTTGAATTTCTTTCATGAACTTCTTTAGATTTTTATATCTTATATTTTTTAAGCTACTGGATTACGATTATCAAATACTTTATTATCATATTATTAAAACAATTTATTTTCTTTTGCAAACAAAGACAACATTTTGTCAAGTATTTGATAAAAAAGAGAAACTACAATTACATAATATTTCGTTTTAGTGAACACATACAAATTAAAGGGGCACTCATGGTTAAGGATATTTGTAGAATGAGTTTACCTACATTATTACTTAGCTTGAAGTTCTGATAGATCAATATTTAATCTAATCTAATTAAGATCCGATAATATTTGAGATAAAGGTTGGATTATTATTCATTAAGTTAAGAAATTGAATGATTTATTAATATATAATTATTTAAGTTATATTGTTTTAAGAGAATATATATTAGAACAAGTTAAGACGAGTCGAAGTAGAACCTAATCTTGTCTTAAAAAAGTATTAGATCTAATTTCTTAAATCCAAATTTGTCAAAAGTTCTGTTGAATCAGGAAGAATTGGTGGAATGAGACCAGTTATAAACACTTTTATTTGTGATGTAATATTTTTTTTATTAAAAAAATTTAAGTGAATTAGATTCCAAAATCATCAAACTCACGCTGAAATACTTTGTTTACTCAATGGAGTTAAATCTCACATAAAATTGCATAATTTCTATTACAGTTTTATAAAATTGGGTCTCCATTTTAATTAATGGATATTTTTAATTTTGCTAAATCCAAACAAATAATCAAATATTATTTCGTATATTTTTTTAAGCAAGTATATTATCATCATTATTGTTCGATTTCCTTAAGTGGATAATGTATTGAATCTTAAATGTAGTAAACGTTTAGTTCATGATGTTTATCACCATTTTAATATTTAGAGTTACCGTAACCCAATTAAAATTGACATTGAGCAATTTATGTTGAATCAACAGGGGAAATAATCTTCACCAACAAAATCATGCAGATTTTTTTTGTTGTTGCGGTGGACGTATATGCCAACAGGCAACAGTTGTCATGTCAACTTTTGTTTTTTGAGGTGGTTATGTAATGTAATTTTAACTAGCGAAAATTATTTTTGATATTGTTTAAGTAGCTAGTCTCAGATAAAGAAAATCTAATCCAAAAACATTTAAGTGTAAAGTATAAGCTATCCTTCTAGTTAGGTCAAGCGTTAAGATTTATATAAGGATATATTTGTAACTGATATGATATTCTTGCAATGATATATCATATATAATATTATCTGCTGCTCTGAGATTCACGAACACATATTACAAGCTATTAAGGTCGCTTAATGACTAATTAAGGATTAGACAACATGCATAGTGGGGATGCCTAAATGGTAGCAAGAGTGGTTAGTCGATATCCGAGGCACCTAGGTAAGAGGACACTGACCGAATAAGCCAAAAGGATACAAATACATACTAGATTAAAATGCACTCGAAATTTTATATTTGGTTGAAATATAATAAACCTAAAATTTCAACAAGAGCTTCATCAAAAAAAAAAAAAAAACAAGAAAGAAAAATGGAAGACTGAGATTTGGTTAAACAAAAAAGTATACATGTGAAAAAAAATATTTTATAAAACTAATCAATAGTTTCTTACAATATAATTATTTTATAAAATCTACTATTAAATGATTTTTCATCGATAAATTTTATTTTAAAAAATTCATATTAATTTAAAATCATTTAGCATTTTATTAATACACATCAGGATTAACTTAATTTATATATACTTTTAATATATATATAAGAATAATTTAATTGTACTTTTATTATTTATTTTTCACAAAGTTTGCTAAAAAATAAATTAAATAGTTATCTTTTACGAGTTGGATTAATTAATGAAGTTCGTATTTATATAAAGTTATTGAATAATATATGAAAGTACTAAGTTTTATATTATTATAAACTAATTATTTTTCTTTTCTCTCTCACACAGGTGCACGCACATAAGTTTGATAATATATTTCCGTTGGTATTTTTTTTTACAAAGAGTATGTTAACAATTCGATTTGTCAAAAATTCTCAAATTTAGCTTATCGACAAACTTTTTCAAAAAACAAGGTTACTTTAGTAATGTAAGAAAAGAGAACAGTTAAGGTGTGTACCATACAACTTAAATAAAATCAAAGTTAATTATATATGTGTACAACTATATAATTACAATTAATTGTCCTCAACTATCATGTTCTCACCTAGTACAATCATTGTGGGTGGGTGTGTGAGAAAACAGGAACGACACAACGATAAAACAATTAAATTTTGAATTTTAAGTCTGTCAATATTTGTTATTAGTTTTTTAAAGAAAAAAAAGGTCACATATGTTCTCTAAAAGGTCTCAAATATCACTCTATGTTTTAGAGAGTAAAACCTTTTAAGTTTTGTTTTAGACCTCACTTTCTGTTTGGTTAACCCTGTGACAGAGCATGCTTGCTAATGTCTATAGTTTATATTGTACTCTAAATATGTTTTATTTTTTTAGTCATAGTGACATTATGTGGAGTATTTATTGGAATTTGCAATTTTAATTAAGAAGATCGAGTCGTATCAGTTAGACAAAATACTTGTTAGTTAAATATGTTTAATCTACTTGTTTTTGGCAGCTGAATGCAGGATAACTAGAAGTTTCCGAAAGTATTGCATATGGCAATGTTCTTTGTATACCTTTTAAAAATATAAGGTGTGCTCGTGCCAAATAAAATAAAATAAATTACAAATATAAGGTGTGGTTGGTAATCATCAATATATATTGCGAGTGGTTTCAAAATAAGATTTTTATATGTGATGACATATCTATCCTGAAAATTTTGATGTATTTTATAATCAAAATTACACGTCTGTGGTTGCTTCCCACAATATAACTTTTTTTTTTTAAAAAAAAAAATGGTAAGGTAACACTACTCGTATGTATCTTAATTGTAACTTTTTAAGAAGATACAAGAAATGGACAGAAGAATAATTTTAATTTTGAAGTCATCTTCAGTATGAAAATTCTTTACGATTGGGCTTGATTACATATTTTCATATCATTATTAAGTGTGCTTAGCAGCAGATTATATAATTGTTATTTTGAAAAATAAAAAAGTTATTTAAAAGACAATAAGTATCCATCGACATGCAATGATTGCCATACACGGTATAAATATCTTGACAGATAAAAAAATATCCTATTGTCGTTTCAGAATACTAAAATTTGTTAAAAATTCTTGTTTTTTCCCGTAACATTACAAAAGCCTCTTAGTTATTTAACTCAATATCACTTTACCACTTGATTACCATCTCCTTGTGATGAGGAATATTCTTGTATCTAACTCTTTATTTTCTTAACAAATATTGTACAAGTTTCTTACATAACGAAATATTTCAGTTGTGACCCAATAATAGGGTTGTGTTTTAGAGGATTTTTTTTACAAGCTAGCTTACTTCAATATTTTATTGAGATAAGGAAAAATATTATTTTTTTAAGGCTACTATATCAATATTATTAAAAATAGAAGCTCAAGAAGTGCCTACAAATAGTACAAAAACGTGTACACACTAAAGGATAAACAAATTGGAACAGTACACTTTGAACTCCCTAACTATTTCTTATCCCCTTACGCCTTTTTTTTTCCTGATTTTTTTTTTCTGAATGCCCTTAGGCCTTGTTACTGCATAAATTAATTACTCTTGCTATTGCCAAATTAAAAATATATATATAAGATGTAAGATTGTCTTCATAAGATTCAGAAAAAAAGAAGATACTTGTCTTCATATATAATTTGTAGTTAATTAGGATGTTTAGCTATGTAAAGTGGAAATTATATTAGAGTTGTTTATGAGATTTTTATAGTTGAATAAGTTCTTATACAATTTTACCGTTAATATGAGTTGGTGACGTGAAAAAACGTTTTTTCGACAAGAATTTGGTTCTTTACCTAACTATCAGTCGAAGGGAGTAAGAAATTTAAAATTAATACTCCTGATGGTATCAAATGATACATCATCATGATTGTAGTGTTGATGGCAAAAAAACAAATGGAAAATTTTGAGTAATATTATTGTTTAGTTTTGTTTCTAAATTATTTTAGACTCTTAAACTGATCATATATATATATATATATATATATATTTGTGCAACTAAAACTACTAATTAAAATAAACAATTTTAAGTTTTTGTTGTGTATCAGACTTCGCCTTTAGACCTCTACATTATTTTAGACTCTTAAACTGATCATATATGTATATATATGTTTGTGCAACTAAAACTACTAATTAAAAGTGAAAGTTCTTAACACTAAATTTCAGCCATATCATCTTAAAAAAACAAGTTTGAGACATATTTATATTTTCTTATCTTAATTAATTAACATATCTACATTTTCTTATCTTACACACTTTTTTGTCACTCTATTCTTAATTTTTTTTAAGTTTGAGATTTTGTTTCTCTCATTTTATGTTTTTTTTATCGATAAATATTAATTATTATTAGTATAGTTAATTTTGTTAGTAAAAGAATTTAAATTTACATTTTCTCATATCTTTATTTATCTTCACTACTAAATCAATCTTATATCTCCTCTTCAATGATATAATTATAATTTGTAGATAATCTTTATCCTCTGTCCCCATTACACATTGGATTATGTGACACATGAATAACAAATTTCTTAAGACTAAGTCAGGTATTAAACTAATCAAGACCCTCAAAACAAATTTAACATATTTGAGTCCCTTAATTATACTCTCGGACGAGCGGATACATATGTGTTGATTCCTCATTCCCTGTAACTATATCTTGACAAGAAGAAGCTTGAAGATAAAGATAGAAACAGTATGGTAGCAAGAGTAGTATAGTAGTTGAAATAGGTGCAGAAGCAATATCCCACAAAAGTAAAGGGATAGCGATTATTCATTGGAGGGGTACAAGGAAGACCCTTACTTAGTAGAAGTGGATGAGAAGTCCTTCTCAACTGGGTTTGGCGATAAGGAGACAAGCTCATAGGTGTCACTTAGATATCTTAGGTGGACAGTGGGACATGTCCTATTTCTCTGCACCCAAGGGCCACATTTTTCAAATCCACCACAAATTCCCTTCACTCATATCTCCAACGTTCCCACTATATATACCCACCTTGCTTTTATTCTCTCCCTTGAGACCACAAACTCATCACCTTCAACTTCAACTCTTCAATTAACAACTTCTTCTCCCACCTACCTGATTCAGTTTTCATTCAAAGTACGAAATATGTCAACTAGTAATGGTGTGTTCTCAGCACTTAGGAGTTCTAAGGTTCGACCATGGGGAAGGTGTTCCAAGTACATTCGCCAACAGAGGACGAGGCTTTACATAATTTGGAGATGCACTGTCTTACTCTTGTGCTGGCACGAGTAATTTTTTTTACAGAGACCACATGTATGCTTCACTGGAAGTAATAATCTGCTCGAGTCAGACAGATAATAATTATGAATAACAAAACTCTCTGATTATGTCTGGCAAGAGTAATTAATTGATTACAAATTATCGCTGCTTGGTGCCACTGCAAGTTTAAGTTTGGGGTTCCAATTTTTGATGATTACTTGATCATGCTTTGTGTTTGGTATATAAAGAAAGTAGATGAAGCAGGGTACCTCCTGATTAATGTGTAAATTAGTATATATAGAGAGAGAAAAGAAGTCAATGATGTTAAGCTGAAGTGATTGTAAGCTTGGCCTCAGGCCCTTTCATTGATTCTAGTTTTTAACATGACACACACCTTTTGTAAATGAACTTCTTCTGTCTTTGCTTTTTGGTTTTATGCTAAATTAATGCCACTGTACCAAAACCAGAGGGTTCAATTTCTGGGTAGTATAACATTATGATCTGTTAATGTTTCTGGAAATAATTAGAAACTTGGCCATGGCTTCATTTATATACAAGTATCTAACTGAATCAATTATTGCTTAGAAAGTGCAACCATCTAGCTCCTATTGTGAGCAACGGACAAATTGGGTCAATGGGTTACAAACCATATCTCTCATTTCATTTGGAGTGTTGTAGAATGGATAAGCATTGCACAGAAATTATTACGTTATTATTAGAAACCTGTTCGATATGTTTCTCGTCTTTTTTTTCTCTCTCATTATGTTAAGATTTTATTTTTTTGATTTTATCATAATTTTATAAATTAATATTTAATTAAAATTTGTCTAGGATTATTATTTTGTTACATGAGTACTCTAGATTTTTTTTTATTTCATATTCAGAAAAAAAGAAGAAGAGATGATTTGTTATTTCACAATAAATTGGAACAAGAGCAAGGATTGAGTCGTTGAATTTTGTTTTTTGTTTTCGATATTTTTGTTCGTCGTAAACTTCAAATTTCTGTACCGCTTTCCGTCATTGACGACGACGAGATATATAATATCGTGGCTTAATTTTATTTTTGGTTTCTCCTATTTCTCAATTTTATGAATTTTGTCCATTAATTATGTTTTTGGCAATTTTAGTTCTCTTACTATTACCACTTCTCGTATTGGTCTCCTTATTTTTTTAATCGTGTAAATATGACTCAATAGTCAACTGCTCATTAGAAAAGTAATAGAGTTGATACTTATGTCTTTTATAAAATTGGACATAAATAAAACTTGGTCAAATAAATAAAAACTTAAACCTCGTTGTGTGAGACAAATTAACTATAAATGATACTATTTTTTTTTATCTCGTAGTCCTAGTGTATTGTTTTTGGAACATCATTGCGTGAGTCAAAACACAAGCTTAGCCATGATTCCCACTAACACTCTTTCTTTTAAGCATTTGATTCACAGTTGTTGACAACATCTTCTCCTTAGATCCATTCTTGTCCCCCACTAATGGCTTCCGAACGAATAGAATGATATATGATCTATAAAGGTGGATGTGATGAGACGGATGGGAGGAAGAAACATCTTGTCTCCGTCTAAGAAAAAGGGATGGAGTTGATGTGTCATTGTTCAAGCTTCCTTTTACAATTGGAGTGTTGGTGTTGTTGCCTCGCATAGCTTCTGCTTGCTTTGATCATATTATGTTTTGATGATTCCATATTCTTATATTTTATTTTGATGTAATTTGCTATTTTCTTAATTATTAGATATTGAGTACTCTTAGGTTTCCTTATTGGATAGGTTGATCTTATCTTTCATCAACTTTGGCATGAGATTTCTTAAAAAATAGGTTTTGATATCATATCTTATGAAAAATGGCTTTGAACTCATAAACTACTCTTTTATAATTATCATTTGAGAAGAATTTTAAATTATCACATGAAGTCTTCATATGCACAGACAACACAGTTAGGTAATCGAACATCTATTAGCATACTTGAAAGTCATCTATCTACTAATAACATCAATATGCTATAATGTATTGGAGAGAAGAGTTAATTAGAATGATAAAAGATGAGAAAATAAGAGAGGAAGAAGCTGGCAACTCTGTAGTTAAGGCTTTAGCTTTTATATATTTATATAGATAAATATAAATTCTTAAAAATTCTTTTCCATTTTGTATAAAGGTAATGTATTAATTAATCTTTCAGCATAATGCACTTTTAGAGTTATAATAAACGGTTGAGATTGCCTATCATACGAGTTGTAAGATTCCTTGGACAGCAAATAGCAATAATAATTTTTCTTGTTGTTGGGAGAATTTTGTTTGAAAGCAAAACAATCAAACTTTAAGTGTCGATCAATAAAGCTTTAGTTTGAACAATAATATTTTGTATGTATCTCTTTCCCTTTATAAATATTTAAATAATTTTCAAATGTTTAAAATTATGTTCATTAGGATTAGGAGAGAACAAAACATAATTTTATCACATTAAAATTTAGAAGAATACTCATAGATGTCTTCAAAATATTCATTAACAAATCGAAAATAATAATATCTACGCAGTACCTTCAAATCATAATTTTCAATACAATTTCGCTACAATTTTTAAAACATTTTTATTTATTGATTCTTCAATTAGTACCTTAGGGTACTGGCCCTACAATTTAACGGGTAGATGTCGCTTTTTATTTCACTGCATATATAATTGACTTCTATTCTATGTAAACTATCTGGAAGAATTGATCTGCAGCTAGCAACTTATTACATCCACATAGAAAATGTGGATTCCACACAGTGGCCAATCACATTAATTTTTAACTTGCAACGAAAATCTCAATTCACTTTAGCCTTGGAATCTATCTGCTGGCAATCCATAACCAAAAAAGTAGTAATAGATAATTGAAGTGAATGCTTTTGCTATTAAACTTTGCACTCGGGATTTTTAGCCTTTGATTTTTATGAGATGCGTGGTGACGTGAGTACCGTTAAAATTTAGAACAAAATCTTGCACAGTGTAAGGAAGTTGAGTATTTTATTATATAATAATAACCCCCTTCGTAGACATTTTTCGTCTATAAAAAGACAACATGATGTTTGGTCACAATCCTAGCACTGGAGCAACCAAACCCACACTTAGGATGTGGACTTCTTCTTACCCCTCCAATGATCTTCCTTTCCTTCAATGGTCTTTTTCATATCTCTTTTGTTTTTCCCTTAAAAAATATGATAATAATGATGGACTGTTCTGATATATTATCAAGCATAAGTAGCAATATAGTGGTATGGTATGATCCGTATGAGTAATTATTGTTGGACAAAATTTAAGTGTAAGATCTTTAAGTGTTTGTCATGTTATTCTTTAGTTAAAATTGAAATTTAATCTTAGTAACACGCATATTAAAAGTTTATATTTATTAAAGATAAGTGTGACTTATTTGAGTGAAGCTTTAATTTTACTCAAAAAGCAATGTCACAAAGGTCTAAAGAATACTAATTAAAGAATAATAGTAACCCAAATTTTGTTTTTACAAAACTGAGTTTCAAGAAAAAAAAATAATATGTAAATATATTTTTAAGAATAATTAATTAAACATATCACGAAACTAAATTTATTTTCTTTTGAAGGGGGAAACTAAATTTACTTTCGAAAAGTACATGCAATATCCAAAAATGCTTTTTTGAATGGTTAACAAGTATGTTCTAACTTTTTTGTCTCGATTTTATTCTTATAATTTAAATTTTAAAAATTATTCACAAAAATATTAAATTTTAACCAAACACTTTAAGAAAAAAAAAAGAATAGATTTCTAATTATTATATTCTCAACATGTCTGACAATACAACTTTATAGTTTGAAACAAACATTCCCTGAATTTGTGAAAATTGTCAGACTTCGCAATGTAATATTTTTTTATTAAAATAATGGTCCAAAGAGCATAAAAATGCTTTGGCTGATATTATTCTATGATTTCATTTTTCTCTTGGGGATAGAAAATCAGAGAGGAACGCCTGAATTATTGAACTTGTATTGTCTTGACTTTGTAGTAGGATATTTTTTCCAAAATTTTCGGCCAATGACATTCTCTGTCTTCTTTAAATTTTGTTGTTATAACCAAACTAATCAACTATTGAGATTTTGTATGCGATGATTAAAGAGGAGTCCTTTCGGAGAGGATTCAAACTGAGTGTGAACATTTTTACTTTTGAACTTTATAAGATTTTGCTACCCTTGAGGGGTGGATCCAGAAATTCATGAAAGGGGGTTAAGTATATGTTTAGATAAGTATTGATAAAATTAATTTTGAACATAATTAATTTTGTAAATTTATTTTAGTTAAAATTGATTTTGAAGTTATGTTTGGATGTTTTTATTATAAAATAAATTAGAAGTAAAATTAAATATAAAATTTTAGATTTAATGTAAAAATGATTTAAAGTTGTTTTAAAGAATAATAAATTTTAGATCTATAATCAATTTTAAATTTTTTTAGTATGAAACTATCACATAAAAGTGTATTTAAAATCAATCTTAAGTTCGGAATCAATTTTACAGTGTGAAATCAAACACACTAAATATTTATCTTATTTTGTAATTATTTAAACATTTAATTTCTATTTAATAATTCTTTAATAAATAATGTCTTTTAAAACAAAAAAAAAAACATTAACTGGTTATACACAAATTAAAATTTTTATTTTAAACAATAAAAAAAGGAAACGTATCTTAATTTGTTTTAATACATTGTTGCTTAAAAATCTGGATATAATAACTCATAATAATTAATAGTTATCAAATCTTGTCACTATCAATGATATATATAATGTCTTAACTGCAAGTAGCTGTTTTGCCTCCTTTAAATACTAAAGCTTTTCCACTAATTTATAAATACAATGATAGTTAACGAAAACCTGCTAAAATTTTTGAGACAATTATTATGAAGTTAGCACTTGTAACTTATGATTTTCAGCCACTGCTAGTTATTCCAGGAAAAAGTATTCCACATAACTCTTTATTTTAGAATAAGATGCGTGAGGGAGGGGGAGGGAGGCCCCTGCTTGCCCCCTCTCAGTCCATCCCTGACTAGTGACTACCCTCATCTTTTGTCACGCTGTGACATCTTTGCTTACTATAACCTCATCTTTAACTATTATAATAATTAATTTATATTTTTAATAATTATAAAAATAAAAATACATGAATAAATTCTTAACTCTAGTATAATACACACGACACATATAATGAATTTTCTTCATTAATGTGGTTTGTGAGATTGGACTAAGATGGATAGGATACCCATAAGTTTAGATTGTCTTGCCTAACTTTATGTCATGTATATCATCACCCCAATTTAAAAGGTTTTTTATCTAAAAAAAATGTGAATTAACCATCTACATTTTTTGTTATTCTGTCAGTTAGACCATTACTCAGAACTCCACACACCCAATACTTGAATGATATAGCATTTTGATTTTCAAGCAAAAAAGAACTTTTGAGGCAAAAGGAATTTTGTCAAAGAAACGAGATCCTTGTTTTTACTTTCATTTTGTTTTTTATCTATTAGATTTACATTAGAACACGCGTACAATATTTTTAATTTCAATCCAAACACGCACATAGTTATTTTTTTGGTAGACTGCAAATCTCCACCTCTAGTGGCTTTAATAAATATAAGAGAAGTTTTAAAAAAACTTGCACTAAGCAGAGAAAAAAATGTGAAAGGAAAGGCTTGTAGTACCAAAGAAAGTGGCTGGATGATATATGGAACAGTTCACGTGAACAGAAAGTGACACAGCAATTTCCTTCTAAGAAATAGAGACAACCGAAGCCAAGATACTGGTAAGTGTCTGTTAAGAGAAAGAAACGGGCCTTTTTCACGGCCTAGTTTTCTTTTTATTGCTACCATAATCATCATTCATCATCCTTGTCATACTATATCTAACCCCAACATCAAAAGCTTAGTGACAAATTGACAATACAGTAGCAATTAAGGGGTACAGGACATTAATTATATGCAGCAATTTGAGCTCAGCAAGAAATGACGTAGCCATGAATATGATAGGCTAGAAATGTGATTGATTCAAACAAAATTGCTAAGAAAACAAAAATGTCAAATATAAGAATTTATTTTCCTTAATACTACTGGACCTACCTGTTCATATAAAGACTACCAAAAACAAAAAAAGCATGGCCAACATCTCCATGCTGTATTAGGCCATCAAAATGCACCAGTGGCCACACAACTATATACAGGAAGAGTGGTCTGATTTAAGCTCATCTTTGATTGCCCATCAATGATCTTGAAATGAAATTCTTCTTAAATATAAATCATTCTCCACAAACTTCATCGAACTTTCACTCGCTTGCTTAATTCCCCTAAAGGAAAAGCAACATTATTTCAATACAAGATATCTAAATATTTGCATTATCTCACATCAGCAACCATAATAGTGTGCAATAACTGTTACCAGAACCGTTTCAATGGAAGCATCTAGCATAAAAGTCTCAGGTGTATTTCAAAAGATCTTTCATTAAAATATACTTTAAATGACTTTTGATGATAACTTGTTCCTAAATATTGGCACGAGAAGAAGGAAAATTGATTTGGCAATTGGCACAGTTTCACAGAAATTTACTATTAGAATATCGAGATTATAGGATAGGCTCCAAACTTAATCTATAGAATGCAAGGAATTTATATTCTGATGATTTTTTTAGCTTCCAACATTAGTAAAATTAATTTCTTCTGTGAGAATTGCAAAATTTTTGTAAGGGAACATATTTTTACACTTCAAAAAATATTCAAACTCTTACAATATCATTTCCAAATACAAACCAATTTTTTTACATTAATTTTTTAACAATCTTTTAAAATTCTGCCAAACTTAGCAGAGATGGATCCATAATGGTCATCTTTCTATTCCAAACTTAAATAGAGAGAGAGAGAAGAGAGACTGCAAACCTGATTCTGACTTACTACAGGCTTGTGACCTATCAACTTTCGGCCAGATGGAACTCGTGCCACAGAAGTAGCAGCTGCTACAGCAGCCACACGTATTCTGCCAAATTCATCATGAATTCCATATTCATTTATTCGGTAACCACTTAAAAGCAATGGCAATAGAGATGTAGAAAAATAAACTAGAAAGTTTAGATCACCTTCTATGTACATCTATATACACATCAGTCTCGTCCACGATTTCTTCCTGCATGGAAGAAAACTATTAGCAAATTTTCTTCATTCTAAGGGCAACAATTGTATTTTCTTTGATGTACCAATAACGCACAACAATCCCATCTAACTGAAATAAGCTAAAAGCGAAGATAATAAATATAAGTGCATAAGTGAGCTGATTGCAGATAATCCATTCTATCTCAGTCTAGCTACTAAAGACATAGAAGATGTGATTAGTGCAAGTGGAGGCTACCTGCAGGAGTTCTTCAAACACGTCCTCCAGGGTAATGATGCCAATAACTTCCTCCCCATCTTCAACATTGTCAAGAGAGTGGTAAACACCATTTGTTGCAGTGCCATCCTTTTGAAATTGTTGGTCTTCAGCATGCTTAGAGGGTTTGTCAATATTGACAACAACATTTTCTGATTTCTCATAAAACCTGGCTAGCAATGGCATAGTTAGTTGAGATTTTTGTTTGATGACTTCTTTATCCTTGGATTTCTCAATGTCACCAGGTGCCTCAGGGTTGCTTCTCTCTCTTATAACCTTAATTACAGCTGCCATATGACTGCTTCCTTTTTGAAACTCATTGAGGATATCATATAGAGGCATATCTGCTGGAACCCTGGATAATTTTTTAACAATAATTTAGTTCAATGAATGAGTTAGAAAGACGAAATACAAGGGCACCATTGGTCAAACCTAGGAATTCTCCGGATGGAAACAGCACTAACTGGAGTCTCTGTTTCAGCTCTTACAGTAAGAAGGTTTTTTACCTAGCATTAAGAATAGCAAAATGTTTTTAGCAGCTAGTACCAGAAAAACGTTTTTTTAAGCATTTTGGATACACTATATATAAACACTCACCAGTAAGAGGCCAATTACATTTTTGGGATTTCCACTGTATACAGGAACACGACTATGACCTCGTGCAAGAATTTTCCCAATTGCTTCCCTGTGATAAAGCAGAAAAAAAAAAATCTTACTTGAGCTCTAAATGTATACTTATTGTCAGAAATGTGTGTAGATCAAATGACAGGTAACAGGGCATAAGAAGGAAAGGTAACTAGGTGACCTTTCTCTCCTTATTTGGGAATGTTATTCACAAAAGTCAATTACCTTATTCAAAGAATTGTTCACTAGATGTTACTAAATTTCAGTTGAAAGCTAACCTCACACTATCTACTGTAACTAAAATGGGTAACCTTTTCTATCATTCTAAAGAAATAAGGAATGTGATATCCCTGAATCAAGCAATGCATTTTATGAAATACATGCATATGTCATATGCTTAAGCAAATTAGTACTAACTTATTTATGTCACCTGTAACATCATCAAATAAGCAGTATAATACATGCTAAATGCCTTTTTGTAATATAATAGAGAAATTTCAACAGAGTTGGATTCCAGACAACAGAGAAATTTCTGTCCAGACTGGAGAGCTGCAACACATCTAGCTTTAGAAACTCATTGATTTGACATACTCTGCCTCCTCAATATAAATCATGGAAAAAGAAAAAGAATGAGAAAATATTCACATACATAATTCAAATACTCAAGTTCAGTTTAGTAAGAGACTGCTAAAGTGAGGTAAATCTGGATCAGGTAAGACTGACATCAAGTAATCCACATTCTGCAGTACTTAGGTTAGAAATAAATGGACCTTCTTAGACTGCTACATAGATCTGAACAGAAACGCTAATAGAAACAAACGCACCAGTCCAATTTGGAAGCAACATCCAAGGAAAATGTAGATTCAATTGGTGTCATAGCCTCCTCTGCAGTCTGCATAACAATGTAGAATATTTTTCTATTATAGAGAAAAGCCAATAAATATATCTGGATTTTAAGTTTATCATGACACTGAAACAGCGGATTGGCCTGAAAGAGAAGGAAAATTATAACACATCCTTAGACTGCTATTACTGGGATTGTTATGGTCAAACAATAAAGAGAACCCAGCTTATTAAGCTCACCAGAACATGTCAGGTAGCTAAGGAACTGACATGGATGATGAAGCAAGGACCATACATACAAATGTAGACTTCAAATATGAAAAGTCAAATGACAGTTGCTTCTTTGCCAAAAACATGCCCTCCTAACTTAAATGCTCATAATAGAGTCTTATTCTACAGCTTTATACACAGCCAAACACATCATAGATTTATGGGGTTGTCTCATTGATACTATATATTTTTTACTTTTCCAGGTATATCACATGAAAATTTCATGACATTCATATATTCTGATGTAGGGAATCTTTAAGGAAATAACAACTGTTTAACTTTGTTACACATAAATGGCAAGAGATGGAACTATCAGGATGACCTTTCTCCAAATTAGTAGTAGCTACCTTCTCTGTGAGATCTAGTGCTCCACTGATAATTGTTGCCTCATCATGAGTGAGTTCACCTCCTTTACCAGCCTTAAATGGTCAAGAAAATGAAGTTAAGGGAGACAGAAAAATATTTGAAGAAACATTAAAATTTGTTGTGGTGAAATTAGCAGCATTCCTTTATAAATTGTACCAAAATTGTTTTTAAACATGGTAATAAAAAAAATAAAATAAAAAAAAACTATTACTATAACATATTTTCAGGAAAATCCAGTGGTTGCTCATTTTGGATAGAAAGCTGTACAAAATGGTGGTGATTCAAACAGATTACCTCTTGGCTATGGATTGAAACAAGGGCTTTCAGTTGTGCTCGCCTAAACAGTGCATGATTGTGTCCAAGTAAAACATCCAGAACCTGGAAGCATAAATGTAAAGATCTACAAAAAGCCACAATTTGTTTTGAATAAAAAGCTCTGCTATTATGAACTATATAGCAGATGCCTCCAGAAAAAATAAAACAGATTAATATGACTACTGAATGGTTCAACCTAAGATTACCTGATCCAAATTTTCCTAACACCACCCTTTTACTATATAGGGCATAAGGTTAAAGTTACTACACAATCAGGAAAACTGAAAGAATATTCTATCTGAACATATCACTAGATAATCAGAATCATAAAAACAATAAGCAAAATTCTAATGAATGGGTGAAGTTGTGTATCACCTTTATGGTATATTGGAGAATGATATGATTAAATATAATTTCTTCAACTAAAGTTAGAATATAGACGAGCATAGTCTTCACCTTTCCAATAGGGTAAGCAATCGGATAACAGATGATCATCAGGACACGTACAAGCCCCACAAAATAAGCACCAACATAGAGCCCATATCTTGTGCATATAGCTTGTGGGATAACCTATGTCCAAGTGGCATTGTAAAAATCAGTGCTATGTCCTGCTTAAATCCTCGTGTACAATGCAAGCAAACTGGATCGAAAAAATATTTTACCTCTCCAAAAGCTAGAACAAAAGTCACAGATAACACTACTGCTACAAAAGGATGAAAAATCTTGTCGAGGTAAATTGGAAGTGCCTGCAAATCAAAACGGCAGGAAAGGAAACACAAAAATGAAGGATCCAATAATATTCATTAGTTGTTATAATATCAGCTAAAGAAAAAACAAAGTAAACGTAAATGAATATTGATTTTTGTTAGCTCTTTCCTCATTTAGGATCATCATTCTTGTTTATATCAAGCATATATTCACAATTTTCAGTACACCTTGAGAAGATCAAGATGTGTAGAAGTTTCATAATGACACTACAGATTAATTATAGGCTTATTCTAAAACTGACCCAAAAACTCAAAACAGAGATTTCTCTTTCATTTTCTTTTCTTCACCCTAAGTTTTCACTTCATTAGCATTGTACTCTTATAATACTAGTATAGAGAAATATGGTGTAAGAAATTATTACACTGTTGGAGTGACGATTATATCTCATTTGTAGAAAAGTTTCAACCTTTCTCTATATAGTCTACAAACAGGGTGGGTGTAATACTCACCAAACTTGAAAGAAATATTTCATCCCTAGAATTCTCAAATGAATATATGCCACAAGAAATACTGTCAGAGACATTCCAATTTCTAAATTCAAGGTACCGTACTATATCATATATCTTTTGGTCATTGAAAGAATAGACAAAGCAAAGGCCAACAATTAAAAAATGTTAAGGCAACACAATTTCTTCAATAAGAACAAAAACTTCCTTAGGATTAAAAAAAATATTAACATAAGAACATTTTAGTTCATCAGTAAAAAAACCCATTATGCAGGGTAATCAGATAGCCAAAAAAAAAAAAAAAAAACCCATTTAAGCAACGATTCTAATTCCCAAAAAAGAAGTTAGACATACCTCCATGGCACAGGCGTTACAAAGAAGCAAGGTCACAAGCAACTGATGCTGTTTCTGAACAACCGGCAAAATAGCAGCTGCAGTGTGAACCAAAAAGTCAACAAGGAAAAAAAAACAAAAGCACGAGGTTTACTATTATAATAATAATAAAAATGGTTGAGAATGTTAGATAGGGAGGTACCAGCTTGTTTCTTCTCAGTGGATGAACCACTCCGCTGGAGAATCTCAAGGTCAACGAGGCCCAGAGACATTAATCCAAGGGTGAGACCAGACATGATCCCAGCGAAGAGAACGAGCAAACAAGAAGTTCCAGCATAAAAGAACCACCAGAGGGTCCCAAATGGAATATCCTCGGCATCGTACACGAAGTTCCCTGGTCGGAACTCCATCATACCAAGGTTCTGCTCATGCAACAACAGCATGCTCTCTCTCTCTCTCTCTCTCTCACAACAATTCAGAAAAGAGAGAAAAAGAAAAAGCCATTGCACTTCACTCTGGTGTAGTGTAGGAACATAACAAAGAAAGACCATGACATAATAATAATAAGAATAATAATAATAATATTTAGAAAAATGTAAATATAGTAATATTAAATATACCATCCATCGTAATCCTATGATCATTTTCATCGTGTCACACGTTACGTATACCCATAATAATGTGTCTTTATCTCTAACAGTCATTGTAAGTTTGTAACTTAGGTACGTTTTTATTATGTTGGGCCCAGATCAAGTTTATTGTGGCTACCCGATGCTGTGTTAGGGTAGCCCGTTTTTGTTGAACTTTTCATTTTTCTAATAAGTTTATCGATTGTGACACGAGGCCTCTTTAGTTTTTTGTGCTAAATGGTACCCAACTAAGTTTTAACTGACCGAAAACAAACTAAGATTTGTTTCCTGTACCATTTTTAGCTTCCTGATTGGCTAATCAAATTATATTTCGATTGATTACACCTTTTACATTATGGATTGGGTAATCCGAAAGGTAAAAAAAAAAAAAAAAATCAGAAAGATGTAGGAAGCAATTTTTGGAGTTTAGAAAGCAATGAGTGGGGTGCTCTTTTCTTTAAATATGATAGAGATAGGTCCGGTGCTAATACTGGGAAAGAACTAGCACAGTTTACACTTTAATTGTTGTTTGTTGAGGTGCAGTTATTATTTTAGAAATAGCTACACATAATAGTTGCGGGGGAACTTTAAGACCTACCCGTTATGGTAATGAAAAGTGGTACAGTAGAAGTTAAAGGGAAGGAATATTCTAACAGAAAATTATTTGGTATGCACATTTTTTGGTACCATTGGATTAACCTCACTATATATGGGTTGTTGCATCATTTTCTTTTCCCACAGATTCTCATGTAATCCAAATGTCTATAGGCATATTTTGTATCCTCAAGACTCGGAAAGTTTGTTCACACAATATTATCCTCTAGTGTTTGTTGTGAAAAAAAGCAGAAATAATGCTTCTCTAGCTCAATAGTTAACCCCTGCCATACATGCATGACTACATAGTTTACAACCACATTTGTTTCTTAAAAACACTCCTATATATACAAAACTTTTTATCAACCCTTCATAAATTCTACATGTTGATTATTTTTGCATTATCGTTTAACTACACCCCTCAACCATGGGAGAGTAATTATTAAAAAAATTGTTTAGGAACAACGTAGGTGGTTTGAACTCAATTTATAACCATTTACATGTCACCTACAAAGTCGTCACACAAAACAGATGAGAAACTTTGAACAAGAAAAAAACCCATTAGAAACAAACATCCCTACGAAATTGCAAGTATATAAGCAGGCACAACTTCTAAGGTTTCATATGAATTCAAGAAGACAAAACAGCATGGAGATTTTCAACTTAATAGCATTGGCTCTGACATTATTCCTAGCAATAGTGCCAAAGATGGAGAGCCAAATAAACCCTATTCCAAAAACCCCTCGTCCACTTTGTGCATCTCAATTTGCACTAGTGAACTATGCTTGTTCGAGGTTGCCATTCTCCCCCGGTGTCCCACCGGATTCCCCGTCCACTCCTACTCCGTCCCCTGATGACGAAAGCAACAACCACCACAATCGCAGCCACAGACATGGTCATAGACATGGACACAGACATAGGCACCACCAAACCCATGATGAAGATAATTGTTGCCGGTGGGCTAAGGAAGTTGACAACCAATGTGTGTGTGAACTTCTACTGCGCTTGCCACCCTTCCTTATTAGACCTTTGCATCAGTACACACTCAATGTTGGAGCATCGTGTGATATCACTTACTCATGCGGTGCACCAATATGATTCAATGTTCTCAAACTTGCATTTTAAGTCATCCAATTTAAATCACTATGGTGAAAGTCACTCCAATCTTGTGTTCAGTTTTAAGGACCAACATGATATCATACTTATAGTTTCTGCAGGTTTCTATAGTCTTGTTATCTAGTTGTTGTTTCCTCCCGTTTGCTAGCTGAGCCACATCATTAGAGGATGAATAGTTGGATACTATATATGGGTTGGTTAATTGTTATTTGTATAACCAGATTTATTTTGTGATTCATGAATATATGTATTAAATATCAAAATGTAAGATGTACTACTTTGTTTTTAGACTTATATGCAGCGTTTGTTAGACAGGCTAAAATGTGACAGCTTTAAGAAATCAACTTCACTATAACAAATAATCACGGGTTATGTTATTAAATTTGGGTGATATTAGGTTAATTTTTTACTGGTCAATGGAAAAAGAGTTCAATGGGCTAAGATAAAAAAATTACAAAAATTGGCCCAGTCCATTACAATAAAATGGCAAAATTGAAAATACACCTAGTAAAATATTAATATTTCTTATGAATAGTGAAATTTTTCATGAATAAAAATAAGAATTTAATTTTATAATATCATAGAAATATTAAATATTATAAAAATATTTACCAAACTGGCCAATTTAAAATATTGATAATTCGATTACTCAAATAAAATTTGTTTAATGAATTTCATTAATTTATATAAAAAATATTTCCCGTCAAATTCTAGATTTAAAATTTATAACTGGTAAAAAAACACACATTTAAATTTAAAATTATTATTAAAATTAATATTTCTTGATAAACCATTATATCTGAGTTATTGTTATTATTCTTATAGAAATACCTT
>PYAF01001862.1:791418-804128 GCA_007407185.1 Glycine tomentella
ATTTTAATAATTACTTGTATAAATTTATCATTTACTTTACATAAACTAATATTTTTATCCATTATTATGCTTGTTAATATACTAAATATCACATCGATAATATTCTATAATTTTATTATTATATATGTTTATAGATCGCATAGTATAAATTCTTATGTTTATAAGAAATTATTATATAAAAATATTATTAATTGAATATCTGCTAACATATTAAAACAATACTGTAAATATTGTGAAATTATAATATAATGATCACAATAGTAATCTCTTGGGTGAGATTGGAAACTTGACATGTGGGAAGATAGCAATGAATAGTAAAAAGACTATCCTGAATTGTAAAAGTTCTAGACAAATAGATTTCATTACATATATAGAAGAACACTACCTCGAAACAATAGTATATTTAATACTTCATTGTGATAGTTGAAATTTTCTGTTATTTGAAAAAATAAACTCTATGTTAAAAAAATAAGAATAAGAATTTTCTATGTTATTTGCTCAGTGTCGATGATTTAAGGTTTGAATAAAAAATAAAAAATATTATTGACTGTGAAATCCTGTTAGAAATGGAAAAGGGGTTTAGTGGACCAAGATACAAAATTACAATGAAATGGCCCACGAAAAGAATAGTCCATTATAATAAAATGGCAAAATTAGAAATACATGAAATAATATTAGTATTTCTTATCAATATGTCTGGTTCCGGATTATAGAAGTTACACATTAGATAGTGAATTAGTGATAGCCTCATACTCTCATAGGATAGGATGGTAATCCAATCTTCCCGTCATTATTTTTTATTAGCAAAAAATAGATATCATATCACTAAGAATAAAAATAAAGGGTCCATTTGATTTATAAAAAAATATGATATTAAATAAGACAAGAAGAATAACATAAGATATAAAAACAAGTTATATGAAAAAAATTTATCTTATACTTGTTTAACGAATAATAGATAAAATTTTCTAAAATATTTAATATTAATTATTTTAATATAATTTATATCAAATTTAATATTTTTACTGAAATAAAAAAAGAAAGAAATTAGAATAAAAAACCTGATGTTTTCTTTTTTAAATGATTACAATGGTTGGTTATTATTTTTGGATTATTAAAAAGATAAAAATAGGAATATATGTGTCTTTTTAATATTTTGTACCTGAGTTAAAAAGTTGTTTCATGATTTTTTGAGTAACAAAAATATTTATCTTGTTTAGTACACCATAATTTTTATTGAATCAAATAAACCCTAATACAACTAGTACTCACCCATACGAAGTCAAAACTACAAACTTTAACTAAACAAACTACTAATTTATTTGCGGCATATCCTAAATTAGGTTATCCTAACTATTCAAAGTTGAGTTTGGCTAAACTCTTACCTAAGTCGATCAAATTTTTACAAGTTGGGTTAGGTTTGGTTCATGTAATTTTTTTTTTTTTATATATTTGACCCAATCATAAGCATGTTGGGTTAATCGGGTTTGAATTTAAAAAATTATAAAAGTTATATATTTTTTAGAATAATAATTTATTTTTGCTTAAAATTTTGTAAGTATATAATAACTAAAAATACTCAAAAAGATCAAATTGTGATAATATTTTAGTAATAGAATTAATGATTTTAATATTAATATAATTTTTTTAGACAAAAATAAAGTATTTGTATTAGCATGAAAAACATAAACAAAATTAAGATAATGATAAAAATTACAACTTAAAAAAGAAGAAAAAATCGTGGATGATTTAATTTAATAATTTAATAAAGTATGTGGACAAAAACTAATGTGTTTTGTATTTATTAATTAATTTATATAATAATAAATTTAATTATATGGCATGAGTTAGATCGGTTGAAA
The DNA here is from genome assembly GCA_007407185.1 of Glycine tomentella. NCBI lineage: Eukaryota > Viridiplantae > Streptophyta > Magnoliopsida > Fabales > Fabaceae > Glycine > Glycine tomentella. The sequence continues at coordinate 793,281 of PYAF01001862.1, forward strand.
AAATATAGAACTTATTATTCAATTCATATATAATTGAATTTTAATTGATTTGAATTTTATCTAAACACTTAAAATCAATTTAATATAATTAGATCAGATTAAGTAATGGGTTGTCCCTAACTCATGAACACTCTTAATCCAAACAACCTCTTTCAAAAACTAAGAATATCTTTATGAAAAAAATCTATTTTGAATTCTTGGATTACTTTTTATAAATTTTATAATGCCACATAAATATAAGAACTTTAATAATTTTTACTCCAACGATAAAACCTAATTTAAATTCTTGAATTTTACTTAAAAAAATAATTATAAATATGATAGATCGAAATTCTAGAACTCAATAATTCCATTAAATATCGTCTAACATAAACTGTATACTAACATATAACTACCCACTGTCAACCCAACACTGAATATCCAACCTTCACACTATTTTCCTAACAATCATAACCACCCACATTATCCTTCAAATATTTCATTCACTAAGAGTTTCACAAAAAAGAGAGACATATTAATATATTATCAGACCACTAGTACCCACCCAACAACTCTTTCAAATAAACGATACACCGAGGTTGACCAACCATTACGAGAAGCAGTAATTCAAAGAAGGCATAAATGATACCCTTCAACCACGACCAGGCAACGTAAAAGATGTCATGCATGAGCTTATTTTTATCAAATGTCCCTCCTCCGAAAAATGCAGTAATTTATGTGCCTCCAAATGCTGCTACTAGTACTAACGTCATTGACTCAACTATATCCCAAGTAAATTGTAATCATCTAATTGTTTTTACAATCACATGTAATCATTCTTGTACTAAGGGTATGGTGGGATCATGGGGAGTAATTCGATCCTGCTGAAAAAATGACGAGAATGAGCCATTTTTCTTTGTTGGACCATTATTATTAATTTTTGTTAGAAAATTTTACTTTTAATAGATTTCTCCCAATGTTTTTTACATCTAAAAACCTTGAATCTAAGATCTTGTTTACCAAACTCGACATCACTCAGAATAAAATCTTGTCGGTTGAAAAGAATGAGCCATATATTGACAGAGGTTTAGTCATAGTAGAAAAAATCATTAAAATGTAAATTTTCAAATGTGGCAAGTGTATCAATTGTGTTAAGTAATTAAATTACGTAGCATTCCCTCTAGATTGAGACAGGTGTCAAGTACTACCTATTCAAATTATTTGAGCAAATTAGCAAAATCATGTTGAGACGAATGAACTGAAATTGATAATTCAAATTATGTTGAGCAAATTAGTAGAATCTTTGTAAATTAATAAGTAATTAAAAGTGACTAGGGCACAAATTGTCTCTCTATGCAAGTGAATTCAATTGAGTTATAATATGATTTTGTATATATGTAGCTCAAATCTATAAAATTGGATTAAACCCAATTCCTGGAGTCAAAACTTCACGGTAGAGGGTAAGATCAATAACCCTAATTGTAAATTCAAGGATAAACTTACGGCCATTGAAGAGAGCTCTCCGCATTTTATGCCGATCGAGATGGGATTACATATTGATAACTGCCCTTACATTTTAGTCAGCTAATTTCTTATTCATTCTATCACTATGTTACTCTAGCTATTTAATGTATTGCTCACTTGAATGTTAAAACTTAAAAGTCCTTACAAGTATTATCACCTCCATCAACTATGCATGTTCAGCCATGTGGCAAAGGAATAGTCTACTAAGAAATCCTCGAATACGAGTTTGGCTCGGTATTTAAATTTATTAAAACATTTCTAATGGGGAGTGTTTATATGAATTTTTTAAAGTTATTTATTTATTTTTTTATCCTTATATTGTCATATCATTCATAAGAAGTTTAATCAAATTTTGTTTCGGTGCAAAAAATTATAAGAAACTTCAAAAAATCATCTTAATTAGTGATATTTCAAAAATAAGAAATTCTATAAAATAAATTTTATATTAAAAATATAAAATATTTTGTGAATAAACTCTCATACTACGTAGATATTTTTCAATGCATAATTTCTTCTAAAAATAATTTATTATTCTTAGAAATCCACTAAACACCTTTCATTAAAGATGCTTTAGGTAAGCATTATTTTAATTAATTATAACTAATTACAAATCATATCAGTGTAATCAGGGTTAACGTTTTTCTTTTTTCTTCAAACTTCACTGACTTAAGGGACGCAACCTGCACCTACCACGTACAGTGCCCCTGTCCCGTCACCTTTCACCGGCCATTACCCTTAATTACTAGTATTTCAGCATTGACCAACACCAATAGTCGGCAAGTCCGTTGTTGCTTATAGGTACAGCATTCCCATGTGATTCAATAATCAACATAAAAAGAAGTTTATAGTCTCCAAAGAAATAATAATTAATGAAATCAAACTACATTCTCATATTCTTATATGAATATGATGGTATTAGAGATAAATATGTATGTTTAATATTTAATCAAGTTATCAATTTTAGTAAATAATTTTTTTTATTTTATTATTATATTTATTGTTTTATTAAATTATTAATTTGATAAGTTTTTAATTAAAATTAGAGACTTGTTATCATAATAAACATTATGATAACAAGAAACAAGTCATTTATAATTTTAATCTAAATTATTCTTTATTGTAGGATTATTGTAAATATAATATTGATAATTCAGATATATCACTATATATGTAATGGTCTTTATTAGATAAAAATTAATAAATCTCATTTATTAAATTGCATATATAGATAATGTGTATGTGAATGTCATCATTAAACTGACTTAATTGAGGATTCCTAATAGTTAGTATTGCCTTTATATGTCAATAAGAAGTTCTCAAGAAGAAAATAACACATTCATTTGACATGAGATTATCATAATAATTAACAAGTTATTCATTATGTTTTAATTTCAAACACCTAATGTCTTAGGACACTAGTTAAATGAATATTGGATATGATTAAATACTTGTATAATTAATAATTAATCAAGAAGGAATTCGTCAACGGTAGGTAATGAGATTGAGCTCTATGATAAAATTAAGACTTTGATTAGGGCAACTAAATGAAAGAAGAAAAAAAGAGTTTCTTAAGTCATTCATTGATTAAATGTGATAGCTTATTAGAGTTTGCAATGATTCATACTCTAGAGTTAAACTTTAGCTCTGAATGATGAAAATAAATATTACATTATTCTTCTATTGGTTCTTGAAGGTAAAAAATGTTAATGCAATATATTCAGACTTTAAGGAGTGTTGCTAGACGCCTATCTTAATTAATATATTAATTTGATTAACATATTATCGGTTTAGTATTATACCTACGAGACCACACATAAACGAGTGTTCTAATCTCTGTCTAAGAAATTATTTTAATATTTGATGATTAATTAAATTAAAGAATTTAATATGATCAATTGATTAATTAGTTTTCTAAATGAAATATTATTGTATTTTTTGCTAGCATTGAAAATATAAATAATTTAAAATATTTGGTGTAAGAAAGGAAACAAATGTGAGGATCTCATGTTTGAAATTGGGTTTGAAAAAAGTTGTTTACAAGTTGGACTTGATCAATTATTATTTCAATTTTAAATTGCTAAATGGTTAGCAATAAAAATAACAAAAAATAATATTTTAAATGGCTTAAAAATAAGATAAATACAACCCTAGGCTCCATGTTGAAATATATAGTTATCACTTCTCTTCTCATTCTCTTATAGCACCAATATTTTAAGATTATTATTTCATCTGTCAAAGTTGTTAACGAATATAGATCGATCTCGATATGGATACACATGGAATCTTTACCTTTACGCTATTGAAGAATATTTTTATGTTTTAAGGGCACATCAACATGTACATATTTAATATATTGTCTATTTTAATATAATTTAGATGCAAAATAGATTCTTTTACTTCCATTGTGTTTTGATTATATAGTTCTTTTTCTTCTTCATAATGTTGGTGCGTTTAGCAACAAACATCCCCTTATGATCCGCTTAATTTACGTACGTTGCAAGAACTTCCGGAATTACACCCGACAACCATTTATAATAGTTATGAGGTCGGCACAAAAACATTAGTAGTGTTTACATAAATATAGTGTTAGTTTGCCAATGCTGGGTAGCAGCTACAAATATATATGATGATGACAAAGGTGAAAGCAGTCGTGGCTTGTAATCTTAATTAGATCCTGTTTGGTTCCAAATTTCAATGGTTTGTTAATTGAATCCTGAATATGGAATAGGGAGATCTCTTTATTTTCTTCTTCTTTTCCTTAAAGTAAAGTATCCTCATAATAAGTCATATGACTAACATTCCAAACATAAAAATTAACAAAATGTTATCATTCTTTTCTTGTTGAGCATCATGCATGTTTCGTGTCCACCAAATTAAATGCAATGTTTGTCGTGGTGATCAGTCCGGTATGAATAGCAGTAATGTTTGACTAGATTTAGACTTACTTATTAACTATAATTTAAAGCATTTCTTTTTAAAAAATTGTTCATTTTTTCAAAGACAAAAAAATATTACTTTATTATTACAAAAAAGAGTATATTTTGATCCATATAAATGAAAATGAAGAAAATCAATCTAAGATAGACCGGGAAGCACAAGCTGAGTGGTTGACATATCACTTATTTATGAATTTTTTTTATTGACAAATTCTTATTAATTGTTAGTTTTTTTGTTATAAAAAGATAAATTCGTGATCTTTTTCTCTTTTTCTTCTTTTTTATTATTCAATTAATCTTATAATTCCTTCTTATTTGTGAAAATTATTCCTTTATGCAGCTCCTTATTTTATTTTATGAAAACATACATACAATTTATTATGTTCAAATATATTTAAACATACCAATAACACTTTTACTGAAATATATATCTAGAAGAAAAAAACGAGTGGTAAGCTCAACGGTCAGCATGGTATCCCGCATGCACGTATAGTCTACAAACGAAAGACTCGAAGACAAAGGCCCGTTTGGTAGTCAATAGTCACTCACGCGGGATTCTTTTATTCTCCTTTTATGATGTATCATGTATCTGATACTTTCACCGAATATTATCTTTCTGTTCAAAAAAGCTACATGCATGTTTGAACGTGCTTTTAAGTGTTGAACGTATTTTTTTTAATATATATATATATATATATATATATATATATATTCTGAAGTTGGAAGGGTTCTAACTTCTAACAGTATATAGTTTAAACATAACTTAACTACTATTTTATAATTGGTAATTGAAAATAATGAAGATGTGACTTTTCAAGACATGTTTGAAAGCTAAGTTGTGTTGTGTGACTGAAACATGTTTCAAAACATTCTTCAAAGTATGTTGGAAAACTTAAGCCGATATATTTATATAAGATTTTTTAAAACTTATAAAAAAAAGAAGAGAAAACCCAAAATAATTTCAAATCTTTTAGAAATTAAGTTAATCCTATAAAATATTAAAATGATTTTTTGAAAAAGGCTGAAGTTATTTAATAATTTTATAATTGTTTACTTAAAAATTATTTCTAAGTTAAAAAAATTGGCTGGCAATTTTCATATCTGTAAGATTTGGAATAAATAAGATATAAGTGAAGGAAAAACTCTTAAAGTTATTTTTATTTAACTTTTACCTTTTATTCATTTAAAAAATTAATTTAATTTATTTATAAAATTGTATTCGTTGCATTTTTTAACGAGAAATATTTTTTTAGATAAATATTTAATTATTTCTAATAGGGGCTATAATATTTTTTATCAAACAATTAATAACTTTTTACATTTTTTCGAGAAAAATATTATAAAAGTTAAAATTAGATTTTGCAAGTTTAAAATGAGAATTTTATTTGCTTTGAGTTTGGCCGACCTTGGGATTGTTATTGAAGGTTTTCAAAGCCTTGAGGTTTAAATCTTCTTTTTCGGGAGGGTGGGGGGTATTTTATTGCTTCAAAAGCATTCTTTTTTCATTAAATTCTAAACAACAAAATGATCATTTCATAGGAAGTGAAAGTAAAGAAACTAATAATATGATTGCAACTTGTGATGTGAGGAATAAACATTTAAAAAGTTATAAAGTAAATGTAAAAATTGATGATTGAAAAAACCCTGAATTAATAATAAACAATTAGGCTTAAAAATTCATCAGTAAAAATATTTTTTTCACATTTTCTTTTAATTTTCATACATCCTTTTATTGTAAAAAAAAGTAAAAGAAAAATTATAATGAATTATTCTCTTCTCCCCCACCAAATAATTTAGTTCAAAAAGTTCTTACATGAAAATTTTGCAATATTTGACCAATCAGAATTCTAATAATCATACAAGGTGTGGGTGAAAAAGTCAAAAAGTTGAATTTTGCCAAAATCAATGCACCTTAATTTTCGTGTAATTCATACGAAATATTTTCATATCATCTATATCTTTTCTTGAAAGAAAAAGACATGGAAGAAGTAACATAGAAAAAGTAGGGACCAACTCTTGTTAATTAACCCCACCCCTAATTAAATAGTTAAATAGCTTAGTCATAGATGCTTTTCTTTGCTTCAAGGTGCTGTTTGGGAGGTTGCAAGTTTTTATTTTTAAAATAAAATATGTTTAGAAAAATGAAACTGAAACAATTTTTAACTTAATTTTAAAATATTTTTATGTTCGTTTTTAAAATAAAAATTTTGTAGATTTAATTTTTAATTTTTAAACACACTCTCACACCATCATCATCACCACCTCTTTCGTTGTCATCACTCATTGTCGTTATCATTATTATCACCACCATTCTACCTTCATTGCCACTATTCAATCCCCAACATCATTAGTATCACCACCATGTCAACCCAACCGCCACTATTCCACCCTAACCTCCACTTTCACCATAATCATCATCACACTTTTACTACCATCGTCATCTTCACCACTACAATGTCGTTCATATTACCACTATCATCACTATTTCACTATCATTCAACCATCATTATTGGTGTTGTCACTACCATCATCACCATCAATGTTATCATTGTTACTATCATCATTTCACTAACATCGTCACTATCACCATCATTGTCACACCCAATATCACCACCATCCTCATTGTCACAATAGATAAACAAGATAACTAGAAAAGATAAAACAATTAACTCATTTATTTTATTCATCTTCAATTTGCAACATCTTTCTAAAAACTAAACAAACAAACAAAAATCTAAAACTAAAAACTCAAAAAGGAAATTATTTTTACTTTTTAAAAATTTTAAAACTAAATTAAAACGAAAAATCATCCCAAATGGGGTCTTACATCGTTTATTTTTTTAAGTAATAATAAAAGGAAAGAAAAGTGTTTCTATTCATACACACATTTCACCACTTAGTTTTTCTTCAAATTTGTATGCGTAAAATTATATCAAAACTTTTAGTATACAAATTTAACTAGCATCAATATTGTACGCTTTATAATATATTCTTGTTATCTATATCATCACGATGTTTTATATAAAAAATAAAAAGATAAATAAATTTGTTTATTATCTTAAAAATATATAAAATATATATTCATAATTTTTTTCATCTCTGATAAATAAAATTATTAGTAGGAAGATGATATGAAACTACGAAAATTAATAACAACTAATCGATCCATGTTAATTGATTGACACATTATATGAGAGATTTACAAATATAATCTTGGGCGTAAAAATGATACAACTATACTCAATGTCTTTTTTTTGCACCCCAGGTATCCACAATCTAAACCCAAAGACTAATCGTTCGAAATATGAAGATTAATTCCAGGAAAAAAATCATTATATTGATAAGGACCATGGTGATATTAAACAATCTTTATGACAAATAATTAAATGCTTTTTTTTGTAAATTAAAAATTAATTTGATTATGTATCACATAAAAATTGATTAAAAGCGTGTAAACGTAGTAGTGGTATGAAACTATATATATATATATATATATATATATTAGCATTTGAAGAGTTGAACTCTTCTAATAGATATGTTCTTCTAATGGAGATCGATTGATTAAAAAAATTGAACATTTAACACAGTACTTATAAAGAGACAAAATATCTGTCAAATAACTCGATGTCACGCCATGATTTTAAATTGTAGTTGGTAACCACATTTATTGTAGCAGCAACATAAAGGTTTATCGAGTCGCGGCATTCACATGACGATTGCATTTTCCTGGAATTTTTCGTAACAACAAGCATCATGAGGAGATGGCAACCCGCAATTTAGAACCATTTGTCACACCATATAGATAGGTTTAATGACCATTTTGCTGCAAAGAAGCTGGCACTCTCCCAGAAACAGCATTGGCAGTACTATAGAGAAACTGGGAAACTATGGAGGCACAAGGCTGCGCCACAATGTTCTTCCACGCATCATTCGCTTCCTGGCCACGTTTCTGAAATACGGAAGTGGCACAAACACGCTGAATCTTCCACCCCTTAACACTCCTCAACCTATGAATCCTCCCAATCTGCTTACATGCAAGGTGGCACGTGTTCCTCTTCACATCCCTCACCGCTTCCTGCAACAACCTCACCCTCGTCTCGTTGCTCGAAAACGCTTCCCTTCGAAAATACGCATCAAATTCCGGCACCCCAATTGCCTTTCTTATCCCCTTCGAGTAATCCCCGTTGGGACTGAAAAAGGGTCTCAACTCGTTCACCATTCCGCCACCAAGCATGTGATCCACGCGCTGCGCAACGTAGGAGTGAAGCACGGACGTGGAAACATCAACCCAGAGACAACACCAATCGTAACGTGGCCCGAACTTGTCGACCAAGGCTTCAATGTATGAGTTGGAGCCTCCCACGATTATTGGAACCTTCTCGCGGTGCGTGATGGATTCAATGGCGTGTGATGCCATGTCGCAGAAGTCGGAGGCTGTGAACTCCGTATTGGGGTTCTGTGTCCCCAGCAAGTGGTGTGGGACCCCACGTTGTTCTTCTTTTGTTGCTTTGTTTGTGACAACGTCCAGGCCTGAGTAGACTTGTATTTTGTCGGAGTTTATTATTTCTGATGGAAAACATGTGGCTAGGTCGATCGACAACCTCGTTTTGCCGCTCCCGGTTGCTCCCATCACCAACACTACCTTCTCTTTTGGCCTTATTATCTGGTTTTGGCCACTAATGGAAGAATTAGAAGGAACGTTTTTCAGTGGCTGTGTTGGCCTACACATCACTCTTGACATGGTCATAGTCATCTAATTAAAGGGGTAAGAAAATCAACTCAGACTGAGGAAATTGAGAATCGATGGGAACAGTGGTTGCTGGGGTATTTATATAGCCAAGGGCATGCCGAAAGGGATGAAAAGTATCACTTTCTGACTCGATTTGTTCTAGATTGTAATACTAAGTCTAGGAATAATTATCAGTGAATAAGACAATAATATTAATTGCTATAGTGGTGGTCACAAAATATTCCCAAAGTTTTAAATTAATAGAGCGGTCGCGTTTCGATGCGATCTTGCCTTTTGAAACTGCATGTTGCTATTAGGTCAGCGATTGAGCCATGACATATATTGCGCAAATATTTATTGTTGTCTTCATGCGCCATGTATTCCATACAGTAATGGTTTTTACCGATCTTAAAGACTGGAGGGGTTCACTAAGAGGGGGTAACCTTGGGCAATACCAATCCATTTTTTAATATAAAAAGTTTATTTTCTAATTATACTTTTTTAGTATGCTTAATGCTTACTTCTTAAAATACATTCTAATATTATTTGTTCTTATCCAGTTTTATACTAACCTGTTGAAAGCTATATTTTTCTTAGTTCGAACTCTTTTTCTGATATGGGATAGGATGCCTATAAAAGGATTTTAATGATAAAGTCAGTAATGATCTAAGGTGTGTATCTAGTGAGATGAATTTAACTTACATTCTGCTTATAATGGTAAAAGTTACCAAGGTTGAAAACTGTCTCCACGTACTCAATTATGGAAACGTGTGTGTAGTGTTAGTCGGTTGATTAAGAGTGACTACCTTTGGATGCTGTACAGTACATTATTAAAAGACATGAATTTGCTACCCTAATTTGCGTTCACAATATTTTTTGTGTGCACATCAATTAGGAAGCTAGGTCTTCAAAGGTCCAAGGGGGGCATAAGGTTCTTCTTTCTGTAGTGGGGGTACCGGTGTATAACTACTGGAGCACAAATTAATATGCTTGGAGTATATATGTAGCGCCATGATTAGATCTAGTTATTCCTTTCTTTTTATCTAGAAATTTTGTCCCTTATACACGTATAGAAGTTTCAGCTTAACTAGCATCTAGCGCTTATCTCACAAGATCATACGAATATTGCCTTAAATATATTGCCTTTTACACAATGGCGACACAGGTTCGATCGATTCATTGACAGGGCATTCCATTTCCATACACAATACCAGGATAGACTTCAAAATATTGGCTTTATATGAATCATTAATATTTGAGTTAGTACGGGCTTCTCTTTATTTCAACTTTCAAGTAGAATTCAATAGTACGGATGAAATATTTATCTAAGGGCATTGATATTGATACATTTCAAATTCTTTTGCTTTTTTTACAATTACTTAATTATTATTATTTTCCTTTTTATTGTGTTACTTGTTATATTTCTCACTTCTTTTTTTCTTTAATTTTATCCTTCTCCCCCTTTCACACTATTCTCAAAAACGAAATGTACAATAATAATTATCTTCTATCACTGTATCTTTTTTTGTTTATATACATTATCCTCTCTCAGTCTATCTAATATATATAAATAAGTAGACTCATTTTTAAAATCTATCGAGATGAAAATTAAAATTGTATGAAGACATTCAATGGGGATAATAAATATTTAAAAGAGATAACTTAAGCATAAAATGTAGT
>PYAF01001862.1:804228-833615 GCA_007407185.1 Glycine tomentella
ACATAAAATATAATTATCCAAAATTTAAAATGAACAATTAAATATTATTAGCAATTAAGTCGTACTTTTCTCTTATTTATATTTTTTATATTATAATATTTTTTATATTCCTATAGTGAATTCGCCTTCCAAAAAAAATATTCCTAAAGTGCATTCAATATAGTGTAGCAATTATGTATATAAGCAACCTTTTATTTATTTATTTATTATTATTAGAAAATTTATTGTGATAAATTGATTAGTTTTTTTTAAAAATATATTAAGTAATGCAAACAATTTTTTTTAGCACTAAACAAATTTGATCTATAAAACAATTTTCTCTATTATTTATGATAAATTAATATACAATAATATTTTACCTATTATTATAGAATTAAGAAATTATGGATAAAAACTTTTTATCTATTAGTTTTCAACTATATATGGTTTTTAACCGTTGTATATTTTAAATTCAAAATTTATCCCACTAATACAATGTCTTCAATAATGACTGCGTGTGTATACATGTGTGTATTTTTTTTTAACTGCATATATGTGTATGTTATACACCAAAAACATACATGTGTATGTATTTAATTACAAATTTGGCTGTTAATTGTTTTAATCTATGACTATAATTCTTTTAAGATGCAAATTAATTAACTGTATTAAGCACCAGTTTTTCATAATGGCTTAATTGATTATAGTCGTCCATCTTCCATGACCTTAATTAGCATTGTTAACTAAGGAAGCTGAATTGTATTGAAGGAGGAGGGAAATAAGATTATAAGGTGGCCTATACTAATTAGGACACGGTGCATGGTAATATCATATATCTTTTTTGTGTTATTGGTGTAAAATATTTACTATTTTTTTATTAGTGACTAATCTATATTCAAAACCTCAGTTTTAAGTAAGATCTTTCTTTTTAATTATAACAATTTCATTCACACAATTTAAACTCAAGACTTTGCTGAAATTGAACTCAATTTCATTTGAACAAATCACATGTGGGCTCATATATATCATATATGCATTCTATATATTCAGCATGTGAGCATGATTTTGGTATTCAATGAGAACAACAGCGGCAAGACACGGTCAATAGGACATGTTTTCTGTTTTGGCGAGATGCACCGTGGCTTGCGAAGTAAAACAAGTGTATCAACGATTACCTTGGAACAAGTCACTCGTGAAACACTGTGCATATAAATCCAATTGATTCTGCTGTCCATGAAGCATGACTCCACGACATAATCGAAACAGATTTTTTTTATTGGAAGTTTTATAATGATGAAAAATCTTAAAATCAATATTAAGTTATTAACGGTTGCTTCTACAGAATCCCTTCGATTTTTTTAAGACAAGTCAAAGATTTTATTAAAATTAAGTGAGCATAACAAATGCTCAGTTAACGTAAGCTTCAAAAGTCAACACAAAGTGAATAACAGTTGAAAAAGACAAAACACCCTCCCATGTGGGCTGTGGCATCAACCTAACATATTCCAAAGCTGAAACAAATAGCGTACAGAGCGTGTGATCACATGTAGTAACCAAATTGTGTTAAATTGGAACTGCAAATCAACAATTGTGTAGCTTCAAAGTCAAATGTAGCAATTGTAGAAACCAAATTCAGTGCATGATGGCACCGAAATAGATAAGTGGCAGCCTTCTTGTTACATCATGGCACCGATACATGATGTCCCACAAATTGTTTTAGCGCAGAATATGACACATTTATTTCGTGATGGCACCGGAGTATATAAAATACTTTAACACAGCATGGTTTGCTTCCACATTTTTCACCACAACATGGTCTGAATGTGCCCCAGAGAGTATGATTGTTACATGGTTTGACACTGGAACAGGGGAAAAAACAGAGTCGCTTTTACTAGTTATGGAAACTGTGGACCACTAAGATGAATCTCCAGGAAACATGCATTACTAGAAAAAAAAAAAAGGATATTTGAATTCTAAATAATTATTAATTAGCCGTTATCTATTATATTAAATCACTTTCTATCAACTGTTCTATTCAACTCGAAGACTTAAAAATATAACAACATAACATTTGTCACAATGACTTACAGTCATGGTGTAAATATTTCCCACCACTGCGAGCAATGCATTCAAGTTTTATAAAAATATCACATTTCAAGAAGTGAACGTATAATTCCTCTTTCATGTGAAACCCTTCACACAGTTTCTAACTTTGTCATAACCTCTCCATTAGATAGATTCATCAAAGAGGAAACACGGTTTTGAACCAGCTTTCAAACAAATGCTCCTACCTTTGTTGACACAGAACCTCTGCCAAAGATTTATAAAAATTGAATCCAAGAACTACAACAGAATTTATTAGCAATTTGTATGTTTATATGATTATAGTTTGCAGCACTCAACAAACTTTCCAAGACTCTTGCACCATATCCTCTTCACATTGGGAAATTGATCTCCTCCATTTCCATATGAACCATATCCATTGTCACACCCCCTCCTCCCTCCCAAGTCGTGGAGAAAAAACAAATATATATCTCGCCTTCAAATTAGGAAAAAGTATCTGATTTAAGTAATTTTTTGCTTTGCAAATATGCTTAATATGAAAAGCTAGTCAGTTTTTCTTGGTCTTGGCATTGATTTAGTTCTAAGGTTGGGAGGGTTTATGCTCCTTTTCCACAGTGGTGTTCGAATGCTTTGTCTTCTATCCTAACGTACTAAAAATTCACAACTTGATATATTTGGGTTCGAGTACCCATTGGAGTGTCAACTACACTGCCCCATTTCCCCTGCTATCGGGATTTTAGGCCCAGCCAGAGTGATGTCGTGGACAACAAAATCTGAGCCGAAAAGCTTCTACATTTGAGGTCCTGAACCCATATATGTGTTTTGACATGGTTTTGGTATATTTGAGGTTCTGTTTTTGGAATACGAGCAAATACTTTTTTTTTGGCAGCTCATGGTTGTTTTATACTTGAAGTAGTGAAGCCCGCATTCTTGAAGTGATTTGGCTTGCTAAATTTGTGCAAATCAGTGGAATCAGTTTCTCTCATTCAGACTGTGTGAAGTATTTATTACTATCAAATTTGGAGTGCTTCAATTGGTGTGCAATTGAACCAGTAAGGACAAGAGACTAAAGAGTTTTTTTTTTTTTTTTATAATTAATATTGAAGTTTATTCTTTCTTTTTTTGTGTGAATTAATTGAAGTTTATTCTATTTCATCTGGAAGATAAAGGAAGTGTGCCATCTATGTTTATTCTATGCACCAACTCTTGTATATTTGTTCATTTCCTTGTTCTTGGATGAGCATTCCTTATATATTAAACAGCATCTTTTTATATATATATATATAAAAAAGTGAGATAATTGTTCCAGGGATTTGCTCCTTTAGCTTGAGTCAGAATTTGACCTCTATAGCCAGAAAAATGGAACCAATGTTGCAAGTGGCTTATATTTTCTGATAGTAATGTAATGTTCCTCCAATTGCATTGGCAAAGCCTTGTCAAATTTGAAATAAAGAAATATAGAAGGTGCAAGTATGATAAAGTCCGGAGTTCCATTTTAAATTTTTAATCAGCATTGTTCCTTAAAATGCTACTCCTACTAATACAGTTCCATGTTTTTTATAAGAGTGTGACATGACAGATGGTAACCAATACCTAATAAGCAATACTTGGAAGTTGGAAGATTTGATTACAACATCTAATAAAAACAGGTAATAGTGCCCATATACATGTTACCGAAAAAATAGAAACAATTAAATTACCTATACATATTCATTGACCTTGAGATTAGAACACTTGGCATTCTGAAGCAAAAGAGTCGAAGTGAAACCGAATCTATTTGAGTCAAGATCAAACTGCATTAAATTATCCTCCAACTGATGCCCTCCGATCACAACGGGCGTTCTCCGGCGGGTCCCGCCGTCCACAAAACCCAAACACCACACATCCACTCCTCCTTTCGCAACCCTCACCATCGAATTCCCGCCAAAGATTCTCCAGAACACGTCCTCGCTGTGCATCACCAGATCAACGGTAGGCACCGCGGGTCCAACTCGTGTCTCCGTGAGATCCCCCGCAGGGTAGCACACACCAAACGGCTCAACAGCTTCCGTCACCGTCAAGTTAAAAGCAGAGGACTCATTCACAAAACGCTGAACAAATAGTCTGTAAATAGAACTTTCTAAAACAGTGTAGGGCTCCGCAGTGCTTATCTTGGTCCCACCGAAGCCGGACTGATCAACGGTCAGGATGGAGGAATTAATATAAAGAGGCTTACCGTTGATTTTGATTGAGGTTAAGTTTATGAAATACTCATCAGACGGTTGAGGATTGTCGGTGACGACGGTGTCCGCAACGGGGTTTACGATGAGTTGTGTGTAAGTAAGGTCAATTTTGGAAGAGAAAAGAAATGAGGTGGCAGTGGAGGCGAATATAGCTGCGCCTGTGTTGGCAGATGAAGCTGGAAGGCAGAGAGTGAAAGAACGAGGTGAGGTTAATGAAGTGCTCAGTTGGGCCGGGAGGGAGTAGTTGGACCGGCCCAATGCAGCGAGGCCCAATACATTGGCGGCGAGGCCCTGGAGAAGATGGGCCGTGGCGCAGGAGAAGATGAAGTCGGAGATGAGGACGAGAGAGGAGGAAGCGTCGTAGGTGGGAAGAGCGAGGGAATCGATGAGGGCGGTGTCGAGGAGGGTGTTTCTTGTGACGGGGTTTTCGGGGAAGAGGGCGCAGAGGGAGGAGTTGTTGGAGCATGCGTTGGAGGGGAAGGAGTTGCAGAGGGGGGTGTTGCAGGGGATGTGGTGGGAGGAGGAGGAGCTGTAGGTGGAGTCGCAGAGGACCCAGCTCAGGGAGGAGCCAAGGTGGAGGTGGAGTTTTGTGGGTTGGAGTGGGGTTTTCAGGAACACGGAGATAGTGTAGAATTGGGTGGTTTCGTCTTTTGAGATTGGGGCTACGAGGGGGATTTGGAAAGTGGGTGTGAGAGAGAGGAGGAAGTGGAAGAGTATGGGGAACAAGAAGTTGAAGTTGCAGAGAGATGAGAGAGGAGGCATTTTGGTTTGCTTGCGGAGGAAATGGAAGAATGCTAGAGCAAGGAGATAATAAAGAAAGAAACAGTGGTTGGTGTTAGAGTTTAAGTGTTAAACAGTTGATGATATAATTACGAGGCAACGAATTCTCGGAAAAACAGCCCCTTTATGGACTAAATTAATTGCGTCCACGCATGTACAAATATTGTCGGTGCAACTCATCGTTCTAGTTTCATATGCTGCATGTAGTATAAAGTACGCTAGTATAGTGTGGCGTGGCCAAACTACCTTATCAATATGGATAAAGATGTGCAGACACATCCTAGGAAATTTACATATCTTATGATATTTGACACTTCAAGACAGAAAAAGAAGTGGTGATAAGAGTTATGAACCATAACAATAAAGAAGCACAAGTGATGACATATAAAAATTACATAAGTTTATCGTAACAAGATAGTGATACCACAGATTTAGGAAACAAAAAAGTCAAAAACAAACATTTCTATATTTTGAAATTCTGAAAAATAAGAGTTTTTTTTATTTAAAAAAAAAAACTTTCTCTCAACTCTCGTGTGGTGTTGATCTCTCAACAGCTTAATGATGAAACAAATGGCTTGAAGAAGGTAAAATAATACTATACAGCAAGACAACACACCTTTTGATCTAGATGTATTTTGATCACACGGCCACAAAAACAGAATTACAATATAGATAAACGAAAAGTGTAAACTTGTTTTAACTTTATTTTAAAGAAATAATTATTTTTAAAAGACTTGCTTAAGTTTAAAAAATAATAAGGTGAATAAAGGCATACAGCAGTACACGGTCAATTAATTTACTTTTCACTGAAAGACTGGTGCCAAAACAAAGTAAAAAGTAAAACTAGAACAAGTGGGAGGGAGGTGTCCAAGAGCCGCACTCTATCAAGTATCAAAAAAGTTTCTTGAAAAATACAATGGTATGAAGTTGCAATATTTGAATTACTGTAACCTATCAAAGCCGTTTTTATTGAGCTTTTTCCAATATGATCTTGCGAACTTGATATCTGCTGTTAAAAAAGAAATGCCAAAAAGGAATAAAAATAAAAGAAATAATAGGCAAAATTGCTAATATACAACAGCGACCAAAATCTTGTTAGCCAAACAAAATCATAGAACCTAAGCTTTTTTCCTATGTGAAGCATGAGCCTAACAATAATCTCCTAGAAAAAATTGTACAGCTTTTCTGCTGGCACTTCATTCAGGAGTCTTTGCTAGCTCTTCAATAAAAATACGATGTCGTTTGACATGCTTAGCTTTTATTATAACTCACTTGCGCCGCGAAGAGACCATATGCTGGTGAGCCTTGATATCCCTTTGTATTCTGTCTGCATACAAGGGTTAAGGGTAGGCGAATGATCTGATTGATCTCATTCAATAAGACCTCTTCTGTGATGTTATCCTTTATGCTTCGCATTACCTGTGTTAAAAAATTAACAAAAACTGTTCAGCAGGCTTTTCACATTAGCTAGTTAAACAAAAGCATAGACAACTTAAAGACGCTGGCAACAATAGAATGGAAAATTTTAACAGGTATAACCTTTCTATAGGTATTTATATCATTTGGAGTGGCTTTGTCTATTCTGATCCGCATACAGACCCAATGATGCTCCGCAGAATCCCAGTAGCATTCAATGATCTTCCCTGAATAGGAAGAAATGTCCGATGAATCTGAAAATCATTTGGAGCCAAAAATTGCAAACAAATTATGGTTTGATTTTTCCAGATATTCGGTTAAATCAACTCAAGAATTATGTTATAACTAACTTAAGCAGAATCAATTGCAAATGGAGTCTTGCAGAAGGAATATATATATATATATATATATATATATATATATATATATATATTTCACTACTAATCACAATTCAAGTATGGCCAAAATCGGGTAGTTCATGCAATTAGCTGTCATCTGGACCAATTAATAATAACAATAGTAATAATGCCATTAATTACATTATAATGGTATAAAATAATAATGATGGTGTACAAGTTGTACAACCTTTAAAAATAACATTCTCCTCACAGAGGTATTTGTACAACCTCACAGAGGAAATCAACCGAGTTCATCTCGGGGTATTTCCACTTCAGAAGACCTTCATGTGTGCGAGGGACACATGGATCATCCCAACGCTGATAGAATTCAACATTATTAACACAAACGAGTAGATAAACCAAACAGCATATGTGAATATTTGTGAATGGGGTGTTCTCAGCCTGTAAGTATTCTCTATAAACCAAAAAATTACATCCGTATTTAGATTTCTCCATAGTCAATATTGACTCAATACAATGAAAAACAAGAACTGAGAAATTTGGACTGTTCCCTAGTAGAGCGTCAATTCAGTAAATCATCCTCAAAGAACTGCTGTTTCCTACAAGCCAAGTGTTCATTGATCCAACTATCCTCTACATCCAAGCTCAACTTGGGAGGTTCAATCCTCTAGAGATACTAATTATTACCTGGAATACAAGACCATCTGATGAATGCGATAGTTGTGGAATGAATTTATGAAATCGCATATTGATCCTTTGGAAAAGAAATTTTCTGTCAATCAGATAACATAAATCGCAAGTAATGAGCATCATATATCGTGTCCCATCAGCTTTCCACGTGGCATAGTAATATCGTTGTCTTAAGAGTTGCAGATTGTCCCTGCAAAAAATAATATCTTAAGTCAGTTAACAAACCAAAGTAGATAATTAACAAAGATGAAATTTTAGATTTACAATCAATTTTTAATAAATAAATCACCCAACTCAAACTCAACTGCATCAAATGAATATTTTGTTCCCTTTTTAACAAAAACTGAAAAAGGATAGAATTAAGGAATGCCATTTGATCACAGAACATCCATTAACTTGACATATCAATTGCCAAATCTGGGCCTAACAGTACTTTGAAGTTAATTTTAGCATATTTTGCAAATACAAAAGATTCATGTAATTTACTCTCAAAGAAACCATAGTATTATGAATCAGAAATAATTTTGATAGTCGCGCAGAAATTTGTTTAATTGGCCAAAGCTAAATTAAAATATACACTGGATAGACATCTGGAATTTGAACTTCAATCATGTTAATCTATAGAAATTAGTCTGAAAGGTTTTGGCAAACAATGCATCCCAAAATTAAACAGACGTACAATATGAAACCATGACTTCTTCATTGAAATCCTAGTGTAAGAATTAATAAATCACAAAGATCCTGTTCCATCTCAGTAAAATAGCCAAGTCCATCCTGAAGTTACATTTATTTCTCAATGCAATAGAAAACAAAATGATCAAATGTGGTAAGATTGGACCTGTTCAGAGAAACAGGGTGTGATCCAGGAAACTGTGAGCGTCTTCTCCCCTAAAAACGGATAATATTAAATTTGAAAACCCAAAAATAATGCAATTAATTCATAAAATAATTTTATGCATAACAAACTAATGTTTCCAAATCAAATAATTACTTGGCTTCAAACTTCTTTTGGAATTTTACTTAGATGCATCAAATACAACCCATAGCACTCGATATGCATAACTTTATTTGTGTAATATTGATATGGTTGTTTGTGCTGACTTTAGGGGGAGACGAAAGAGATAAATAGAGAGATAGGAAGTATTGCTCTAGTGAAATTGATTGATTGTGCATTACAGTACTTAGGTTATGCACAAAGTCTATACATTTAGACTCTTAATAGACTAGGTGGGGGTTATTTCCTAGGCAGAGTGAATGGGTGCTACTTCCTGAACACTAATTCCTATGAAAACTAAATCATACATGTGATGCATGATGTGATACAAAAACAGCATTCATGATTACTAAGAATATGTTGAAAACTTGCATGTAAATCAAATTTAAGAAAAATAGATAGAATTCAACAAAAAGCCAATTCAGGAACCCACCCCTGTGCCCAACTTGAGCAGTTGATAACAAAGTTCTTGCACTGGACGCAGCTGGTTTGGAGGAATTGGATCTCCCAAAGCATCATCTCTTGTTAATACCTCATTCCTCACAATACTCTCCTAGAAGATCAAACCATACATAAGGAAAATCCACATACTATCTCCCAGAAATAAATTGTGAACTGATTTAAGGTTCTTAAAGAATCATATTTCTATTTCAACAGAGCACACAGACGTATGCAAAAAATGAAAGTGATATGAGGAAAACAATTCGATATTAATATGACCACATATTAATCTCATAGCCTGTTATTTAAAAATTTTCATAAAAAATGCAAGCCATATAAGGCGGATAACATGCACACACAATAAGACCACGGAAGATGACAATTGAAAGAAAAAATACAATCATTTTCTATTTTTCTGTAACAATAAAGAATATTTCATAACTTGTTTAGCGTCATGGGAAATAAACTTAAGTAAAAAATTATATATCAAAGCAAATTAGCAAATAAAAAGTTTTGTTAACAGTGTATACATCCAAGTTTCAACAAAGAAAACAGAAAGATGCAAAGGGTGAAGCAAATTCTATTTTCAGGCCATATCAGATACTCTTCAACAAAATAAACCTAAAATAAAATAAAGCATAACTAACTGGCAGGTTCATGCTCGGACAAACTTGTTGGAAGTAAATTGCATGCCAAGAAGTAAGGTATTCAACCCAGTGGCAGCACTACAAATCCATATCCACTAAGAAGCTAAATAATCTGAGTCAACAAGGCGAACATACTTGTTCAGGAATGTGTGCACAATTGTCCACAGCTGTGCCATGAAAACCGGGATCAGAAATTCTCTTCCATTCAGGAGTTTGAGGATAAACAAGATCTTCAGGCTTCTTTTCATTAAAAAACATGTACAGGGCATCAATGTAGTCCTGCTTGTAAATTCCTGGGTGACGTGCACAAGCAAATTTATTTATCGCCTGGAAGTTAACAAGCACAAAATTGCATAACACATTAATTACCAGAGTCAAACAGGTATTGAAAACAAACCTATGAACTGTCCTATAATTTTACTCACCTCAGAACAGAAAGAGATTCCGTACGCACAAGAAAGTGAACAATCATATAACCTGTACGATTATGCCCATGTGTGCAATGTACAAGTATATATTTCTTTGTGTTTGTTCTTTGGGAGCAAAAATCCAGAACCTAAAATGAATATCTTACAAGTATAAATCATAAAACCTCAAGAAAGATGTCAAGAACTGTACCAGCATTGCTAAGAACACTAACAAGAAGACAATACTTGACTATGAAGTTGTGAACATTGAGCAAAAGAATGAGTAGAAGTAATGCTCATGAACTGTACAGTGAACACCATCAACACTACCAAAGGAAGCTACCTTATCACAAAAGAATTTTATGGATTCATCATCGGGTACAGCATCGCTTCCTGTGCATCTTATCTGCCACAAGCAAATCAAAAATCTAAACTCAATTGCTATTAACATTTCATAAACAATAGGACGAAATATAATATGCTACCTTAACATGACCAATCCCTTCTTTTGTCCAATCTGACTCATGCTATGCTTAATGACCATAAAATCTTCACTTGCTTATAAAAAGACTTACAATATTATGTTACTATATAAGTATGCGACAGGCAGTAGGATGATATTTATTTTGTGTGATCTATAATAAGGATATATGTAGAGTAGTTTGAATGTTTTATATTTGTCACAAAAGTATTAGATATTGCTTTAATTTAATTAAAATAATATTTTTAACAAAAATATAAATAATTTTAAAGATACTCTTTAAAAAAAACTATGTAATTTTAATAAATGATATTTTTTATCATTTGAACATAATTTATATTTTATTCCATCTTTATTTGGTCCATGTTAAATATAAGACAAGATAAACAATCTAGATAGATACAAGTATTATTTGCTAGAGACAATATTGATCAAGTTATGGCCATGGTAGACAATAATTTTTTTTTATAGTATTTATACAACTATATATTCAATATTCATATTTGAAAACCTCTAATTAAAATTAGTTGATCAAAACATTTAATGATATTTATTACATGACTTATTTCAATAAATGGTGACATGAGTTTTAAAAGGGATATCCTCATTTACATTATATTAGCCTTGTGAATGAAATATTCTCAATATTCAAACTCTCATTGTAGTATTTAATGTTGTTATATATTGAACTCAAATTTAATACTATTGAAAAGTCATAATATTTTGTATCAATTGATTCACACTTGTGTGATTAACTTTTTACCTCTGTCAATCAATACTTTTCATCTTTATTTCTATTGAGTTTTATTTTTAAAAAAATTTATCATCGTTAAAATTAAAATTACCATTTTTCGTCTTTATTTCTAAATTGATTTATAAAAAAATCAATAATTAAAAACATTTTTATTAATAGAAACTTTTTTATTATAAATATAAAATACAATGTATATGCTAAAAATATTTATTTATTATAAATTTTAACTATAATTATAATTTATATTTAAAATTATTTATTTATTATAGTTTTCAGTTATAAAAAATAATCAATAAATTTAAAACATTTGATCTCTTTTATTTATTTATAGTATTTTAGTGGGGGGTTTCACGGAGGACAGTGAGACTGAGAACTACTACAATACTTATAAACGCTGTTGCAGCGACCGACGAGTCTTGTGTGTGACCTCAAAACCCTGCCGTCAGTCACCGTCTTCTCTGCCGCCATGAAGCTTGTCAGGTTTCACATCTTCATTCTCATTCCGCGTTTCCCTTTTTGTTACTTTTTTTTTTCAATTTGAAGCTAAAATGTGTATAAAACTGGAACAGGTTTCTCATGAAGCTGAACAACGAAACCGTATCAATCGAGCTCAAGAACGGAACAGTTGTTCATGGCACCATTACAGGTTCTCTTCTCTCTTCCGCACTTCTTCGAATATTTTTGTTCTTCACCGCTCCATTTTGTTGCTGCTTTTGTTAAACCCTAGTTTGGTTTCGCGCTTAAACCTTTTATGTTAAGATTTAGCACTAAAGCATTTGGTCTTCGATTTAGTTGCTTGTCATGTTGTAGCCTTGTAGGGATGCTCGCTGTTTTTTCAATTCCTAAACCTAATGCAATTGTTCACTGCATTCTCTAATCGTTACCCTGGAATTTCAAAACCTTCCTTTTGGGGGTTTTGGGAAATAGATAGCATTTTTTTTCTTCTTCTTGTGCATAGCATTCAAATGATTAGATTCCACATGTTATTCGCATAAAATGAGATCTCATGTTATGACTTTGTGCTTAATGGATTTCTGTTTGGATAGCCTTTAAGATCCCTGGTGGCTACCTCAAAACCACGGTGTCACCATGATTTTTCCAAAGCAACAATGTGTTGCTTCACACTCACTGTGGTTTCAACGTTGAATTTGGCTCACCTCACCGCCACCACAAACATGCTAGAATAGATTTTGTTGTCATAGTCGAAAAAAGCTGAAGCCGAGGCAGTTTTGTCATCTTTAAATAAAATTACCCATTATTTTGTGATGCTTCAATTTGACACCCACCCAAGCTCTTTCTCTTGTGTATAGAGCAATAGTCTATAATATAAACTACAAAGATTCTGATTATTTATAGTTTGGAAGATTAATTCTAATGAAATCCATGGGATGTTTTTAATATATTCTTCTATGTTATCAAGTCTCTGCGTTGCTAATAGAGGTAGGTTCATCATAATCGACAATCTCTTGTCCCAAGAAAAAAGTCGTAATCATGTATTACTTGCAAAAGCTGATAAAAATAAAATAAAATGTATTACTTGCAAAGCATTACCAGCGATGCTTAAACTAAGATCCATTTTTTAACTTCATATATTCCTGTTTGACTTTTTTGCAATGGTTTGTATTTGACTTCTTTGCTTGTAATTCCTCTGTTAACAACTCTGTTTCTTGTCAAATTGAATAGCTAATTAGCCTGTCATTCTCTAAGAGACAACAAGATGGGAACTCTGTCATCAGCGTGATAGGTTACAACTTACTGCATAACTAATATGATCAATTTTGAACTTTGAAATGTCTCTAATCTCATTGCACCTAAACTAGCTATGGGATAGATTATTTTTTGGTGGCTTTTCATTGATGAGCTGCTATGGCTTTTCAAAATTCCTGAATTTTGACATGATAGAGAGATTGAACAGCTTTCCTGAATCTGTGAATTTTTTTTCATGTTCAACTTCTTGTTCTCTTCACTGTTATGCCTTACATAATGAATAGGATCTTTCTTGTCTTTTTCTGTTTCGAGCAATGTCCTGTCCTCTAAGAGGCTCAATCACTTTTAGATGGTAGCAATGGCTTATCATATTTGTGTCCTGTGTTGTATGACTTGTATCTATGCTTTCTAGCCTGTTTTCCTCTCATTTGTACTGATCCTAATTTCTCCTTTATAATATTGATGTAAAAAAAGCAACTAATTTCTCCTTCATTAGGAAAATGTCTGTTGCTTATGACATTTTTTTATGAGGCACCTTGAACTCTAGAGTCTGAATACCTCATTTACGAGGCAAATCTATTGTAATTTAATTTTATGTCACTATGACAGTATTGGACCTCTTAGCCTCTGGAACAAGTTTCCTTAATGCTGCAATTTAGAATAGCTATACTTTACT
Organism: Glycine tomentella; assembly: GCA_007407185.1. Lineage (NCBI taxonomy): Eukaryota > Viridiplantae > Streptophyta > Magnoliopsida > Fabales > Fabaceae > Glycine > Glycine tomentella. The sequence continues at coordinate 817,846 of PYAF01001862.1, forward strand.
TCTTAGAGTCTGAATTCCGTTGTCTTTAATTGATGGGTACATATCAGTTCATGTCTAACAAAGAGTTTGACGTTTTGTGTCTTTAAGCCTTTTTTGGGATGCCATTAGAGAAGTGTTTTGCAGCTTTAGTTGTACTGATCCATGGACTTGATGCTATATCGCAGGTGTTGATATCAGTATGAATACACATTTGAAAACAGTTAAACTAACTCTGAAAGGGAAAAACCCGGTTACTTTGGATCATCTCAGTGTGAGAGGCAACAACATTCGATATTATATCCTTCCTGACAGCTTGAATCTTGAGACTTTATTGGTTGAAGAGGCTCCTAAGATCAAGCCTAAGAAGCCAACTGCTGGTATTGTATATTATTTGACTGTCACTAGAATGTTTATCAGAAGTCAATTATGTTCAGGTTGACTGTTATCTAGGGATATCTGGTTCTCAAAGTTTTGATTTTATTTGCAGGGAAGCCTTTGGGAAGAGGGCGGGGGCGAGGACGTGGACGGGGCCGTGGTCGTGGCCGTTAAGTTGCACATCAGAAAATTTGTGGCATTTGCTTGTACCTTCATTGTGGGGAATTTTTCTGAGAGAAGTCTTAAAGTCGTTGTAGGAGTGCTGTTAGTTAGTCATGCAGACTTTGTTCATGCCATTTTCTTGCATCAATAATTTGAAGTTATCGTGTATAATTCCTTCCTGTTGGATAATTGCCATATCTCTCTAGTCTCCACTGAAAGAAACTGCCTATGTTTGTGTAGTTTCACAAGGTGAAGTTAAATTACTGATGATAGCCGTTGTTCCTAGTGTTAATTGAAGACTTTTTTCTTACATATATTGGATATTAAACTTGACTCCATTTAAGAGGGAGACAGTAAGCCATAAAAGCTGCTCTAAGTATGGATTTTACTGTGAATATATCAACGTTGATGCAATATCGGGTAAAGATTTTGAAACGAACTAAACCAATTATATTAAAATAGATACGTAGTTTTGTTTTCTTAAGTCAAAAAAAGAGGGTGAGCAACGGTAGCAAAAGGATTGAGTTCATTCCAATTAGGTTGGCACCACCGAATTAGATGGCACCACTGCGAATATATTTTTATAACATCTGACTCAGTAATTAATTTTATATTATTTTAAGTTTTTGACAATAATTAATTAGAAAAGTTACTTTAAATAGGACTTTTAAAATTATTGTTATAAAGATGGTTATTTTTTATCACATATGGCAATCTAGGAATAAATTGTGTATAATATAATATTTTACATATTAATTATTGTAATTAAATAATTTTTTATTTGTATTTCACATTATCGTGAGATACCAAAACATTAGAAAAACGTTTTGTTAGTATTATGAATTTAACTAAAATATATTAAGAGACCTCATATATTAATGCTGTAAAAAAGGTTGTTAAAAGCACCAATAGAGAGACTTAGAATATTGAAAGAAAATAAGAATGTTGGAAAAAATGTTAAAAAGGTCTTAAAATTGTTTTTAGTTGAGCTCAATCTACTATCCATGTAATTGATTTTGGATTTGAATCTTCTTATTTATTTAGTGAAATCTCAATCCTAAATTATAAACAAGTGAAAGAAAATTTAACTGAAGAAAAAGATATGGAGTTTTGATGGTGGAGACTTTTATCCAAGAAAATCCAAGTAAAAATTTTACTTAAAATGTTCATTTCCAAATGACTTTACCTAGTAGTGGAAAACTTTTCCTATTACACTCAAATTATAAAAATTATTTTAATAATCCAATTATGATTTATGATAATATAAAACAAATTAATATTCTTTATTAAAACATAATTTTATTCAAATCGAATAAAATTATTATAGATTATAAAGTTCTCATTCAGAGTGTTTAATTGGATGTTTTAAGATTTGCTGAAAAGCTTGCAAATAGACATATTCACCAATGGATCTCCCCCCTACCCTCTTCAAACAGTCTTTCGATCTACCTCATAATTCATATTACCACAAACAAACTGAAAAATAAACATATCATAATACAAGTATATACTTACAACTTGAATTTGAGATCAATGTTGAACAATCTTATGTTAATTAATTCAGACTCAGTAGTATAATTTACAGTAATTATTTTTTATTAATAAAAATATTTATTAATTAATGGATAATATAATCAGACTTAAATCACATTTTACTCAATAAATATAATTTAATTGACAATACACACTTAATTTTCGAAAAAAACCTGAGGAATTTGATCTCAACATAATATACTATTATGAAAATATGACTAAATTTTAAACTGATTACAATTGTTATTAAAAAAAAAAAAAAAAAAACTATTGTTATCATTATTAGTACGAAACGGTGGGTTACGTTACGTGTGAAAAAGGAAGAATGAGCGAGTGGTCAAAGTTATAGTTGCCCCAAGTTGTGTGTCTTGTTTAAGAAGAAGCTAAGATTTGCGAAATTGTGGTGGTGGCTAAACAGTGGGAGCACGCAATCTTTGCATAAATACAGAGAAGAGGAAAAAAAAAAAAAAAGATAAGAGAAGAGTATCAAAATGGGGAAGGCAAAAGAAGCGGCGGTGGTGGCGGGAGCCCTAGCATTCGCATGGCTCGCTATAGAGCTCGCTCTCAAACCCTTCCTTACCAAGGCACGTGCTTCGATCGACAACTCCGACCCGGCACGTGACCCCGACGACGATGCTCTTCCTAAAACCACCTCTGACGACGTTCCCGACGCCGCCGACGTGCCTGTTGCTGCTGATACTATAACCACCGACGCCGCCTGAAGTGGTCTCTCATTCATGTTATTTTGAATTTCGTCATATCTCAAAATTACTGTCCAAATAAAATAATATTGTTAGGCTTTTGTGCTTCTGTTAAATTTGTATATTGTGTTGTCAGTAAATGCTCTCTTTGGTTTGGTTTTAGGATTGAAAAAATATCAGGTTGTTGTTCTATTCTGTTTGTTTCCCTTGTCATTAGATACATGTGTATATTTGATTTGCACTTAAAATTATTGTGATGTGCGATTTTAATATAATTCAATGAATAAAAATAAAATGAAATAAAAAACAAGAGTTTTGATTCTTTTGCAAAAGTATTTTCCATGTTTTTACACCAGATTTCCAAACATGCACATAAACGGACAATTGGTATTTTGGTACTTCACGTTTTAGCTTTTGCAGTCATATGCCTGTTTGTAGCTATCAAATTGGAACAACAACACTAGGATATGCCAACCTATTCCTGTCTATATTTTTTGTTTTTGTTTTTTGGGAGGAATTAACATTTTAAGAGAGGGGATGGTGCTTAATGCTTTTTGTTTGAGAATTTTGATGCTTGGTGTCACATTAAATTGGGAATGGAACAAATGCACAGATCATAGTGCTACTCTTGTTAACCATTTAGCTATACCTGTGATATTTTTTTAGAATTACTATATTTATAAAATAAAATTATACAAAAGCTTATGCAACAATTTAGGCAAGATTCATAGATGCCATGCATATTTCTAAAGCCTAGGCTAGACTACCATCTTCTCTTTTGTCAAAAAGAAGAAAAAAAAAACTACCATATTCTCTACGAGGGCAAATATTGTCCCATGGTAGAGGATGAGCTTTATACCCCAAATAAAATCTCTCCCATAGTTTTCAATTGTCACATTGGCTCACAGGGATCAAAGAAAGCTGCACGACATTACTGGGGATACTTAACAGTTAACAGAGATGCCAGGGTTGAGAAGAATAATGATAATGACTTAATTTCCCTTTTAATCCTCTCATTTTTTTTTTACTTTAATTAAATATGAAGTCCGATTTTTGTGTTTTTAGTTTTAATAACTAACTTGCTGGTTAACATTATTTGAGAAAAATATTCTAGAATTAGCTACGTTTACCCTCTTGTCCCAAACATGGCAAAAGGAGTCCAGAGTGCTATTGATTTAATTTTTAAATAAACCATACAAAATGTCGTTAAATTAATTCTCAAATTAGAATTATGCTAATTTTTGTTACGCCACGTATAATGGACTGGCCAATTCAATCATTGTACCAGCCTTGTAATTGGTCTAGTTGAAATATTGGATTGGTCAAGCTTAATGCACCGATGCTACACGATATGATTTGGTTGGTTTATTTGTATTTTTTTTTTTTAAAGCACCCATGTAGAAACAAGTAGAGTCAGAACTTTCACGAACTTTAGTAGAATGACTTCGAACAGGTCTAGTACTTCCCTCGCCAATCCATCAAGCTAGCAACATTCATGGCTGATAACCACTTATTTGCCTTAGCATATCTCAACAGCAGTTGTCTTTCACAGTCCCAACCTAACAAAAGGGCGAAGCATGTAACAAGAAGGAACAAAAAAGAATGTAGAAGTCTTAACCTAACAAAAGGACGAAGCATGTGAAAAGAAGGAACAAAAAGAGAATGTGGAGGCAAAAAAACAACAAAAGAGATTGAAGTTATGAGGTGTATGTTTGTTGCTAAAACGAAAGATGAAATATATTAAGTAAATTGAGTGGGAATTTGACTTTTGGGGGGCCATCTGGTCTGAGTGACTCAGTTTATTAGTAAGTAACTACCTTTAACCCAATAAGTTCAATTAACTTAATTAAGGTGAGTTTGGTATGATGAAAGGAAATAAGTGAAAAATAAAATATTTTTTATTTATTTATGGAAATTAATGACAATATTAAAAAAATTATAATAGTTTATATATTTTATTTAATCAGCTAAGTTAGATCTCTTTGACCAATAAATAGAATGGATGAAAATATAGAAATAAGTGAAAATAGATAAGAAATAAAATAAAAATAGGTGTTGAATTTAAGGTTTTGTTTGGTATTCATAAAATAACGTCAAAAGGAAAGAGACAATAAGTAAGAGCGTAGAAGACAATGAAGTTTATTCGTTTGGTAAGCATGAAATGATGTGGACAAGAAATGAAAAAAGAGTGGAGTCCAATCTGCAGAGCTTTTTTTGTGAAGTGGGAAGTGAGAAGCAAAACTTGGAAATAACCATTGTTTCAACGCTTTACCAAAGTTATATATCCTCCTTGAGGCACTGATGAGTCATGACAACATTTATGGTAGTGGAGAGAAGCTTGCACCCTTGTTGCTCATCTTATTGTTTGTCGAGTTGTTGTTTATTCAGTATTCATGCTCTTTTTTGTGGTCGTCCTTTTTGTTGAGTGAATCAAATTGCCGCCCCTACGCTGAGATTTGAAGTACCAAACTAATCGATTATGCTTGCATGTATTGGTGATAAAAATAACATTAATGTTATAAAGGAAAAATGATATTTTTATTAATATTCTATTTTTTTAAAAAAAAACGACCTTATAATTTTATTTTCATCCCATTTCTCTTCCAATAAACCAAACAATCCATATTTTATTATATTTCTCACATATTTATCTTTTTTTCTTTCTTTTCTTGCCTACCTATTTTCTCTCTTTTGTTTTCTTTCTCTCTATCGAACCAGAAAAATTGAAAGAAAAAAAAATAATATATATATATATATATATATATATATATATATATATATATATATATATCAAGTGAGTGGAAATAGACAAGAAATGAAGTAAAAATAAACAATAAATCCTACAATTTTTCTTCTCTTCACTCTACTTCTCCTTTATCAAACAAACTGCCGGTTTATTTAACTACTAAAACTTTATTAAGAATATCTAATTGAGAAAATAATAAAAATAAATATTCTTCAAGTATTATAATTTATAATGAGTTTAATATGTATGCATTGCTTAAAAAAAATTACATTTTGTCAAATAAGAAATCTTTGTTGACATTATACAATATATGATTGAGTCACACACTATAAAAGTTCTTTTACATTTTGATTTTATATACTATTTACTCATTTATAGTATAAAAAACTGAATGTTCATCTATTATTTCCATTAACAATAATTTTTTATATATTTAATTTATATTCGAACCAATTATATATAATTATCTGTCTCGTAAAAACCTTTATACGGAAGGCTTTCGTACCATTGATAAAAAAAAATGCACTAATCGAAACGGCAATCCATTGATTTAGTACCCAAATTGAGTTGAAAATTAGGTCAAGTTTAACAATTATTGAAGAGAGGTGTAATTTATCATTTTATTTTTCCTTTCACCATATAGTTTAATATTTTCCAATTCAAACAAAGCATCTTACAACATTGAAAGGCACAACCTCAATAGTATGGTTTTAGAAGAGTTAATAATATGTCTTCTATCACATTTTTTAAAAATAAATTCTAGATTACTATTTTTTTTTAGAATCACAACATTATGAATGAGATTAATTAAATAATAAAGATTAAGATCGATATCATTTTATGGCTCCCAACAAATTTCAACTAAGAATACAAATAAAATATTAAAAAAAACCCTTTTTTTTACCAAAATAAATACCTTTTAAGACATTATATAAAGGATTAATACATCTTTACAATGCTTTTCAATAAATTTTCACCGTAATTTTTAATTAAAAATATCTATGAATTCTTTAATTAATATCTTAAGTAAAATAATCAGTATTCTAATAAAAAATTAAAAATTTATGTTCATAATTTTTATTTATTTATTTATTTTGGATATCCCACACCCATTAAACTTCGTGGAACTGGGTAGTGGCATACAAAATAGATATTTTCTTTACGGCGAGACAAATAGATATTTTCAGCTTGTTTGTTTAATGGTCCCAAAAAACAAATAAACAAACCAAAAGTGTCTTTTTTATATTAATATTTTTTAGAAAGATTTCTATTATTGAATAATATTACTTATAACTTGTGCACAAGAAAATATATAATTATACATAAAGTATTTAGTTGGGTATACAAATAAGTATCAATATAAATATTCGATGGTTTTGACTTCTAAATATATAACTAGATTACATATTTAAGAGAAAAAATTGATTTCATAATAATTCTATTCGATTTCAATAAAATTACTTCACGTAAAAAATATACTTAAGGATGTTTGATTAGATTATTTTAACTTTAACATTCTTTTTTTTAAAAAAAAAAACTTTCATAATCTTAGAAATATTTTTAAATTTTTAAATAATTGAAATTAAAAATAAGAGTTGAAATGAAAGTTATAAATGGGTTTTAAAAACTTTGTAAAAAAAAAAGAGTTAATAAATAACTTCTAACATTTTCATGAGAATTTAACTTGCTCACTCTTAACCATGAGAATGAAGATAAAATAAATCATTTTGTAATTGGATTTTGGGAAATAGAACAATAATTAAGAATATTTTTTTCTAAAACTCCAAACAAACATAAAAATACTATACTCTTCCGTTTGTATATCTGGGAATGAGTTTTTAATCATGAAACAAAGGCACTCGGTCTTTACTTAAAAAAATTATACAATAAAAGAAAGAAATATAAATAGAATGGGATAACAAAGATAATAAGAGGTATTAAGAGAGGGAAAAAATTGTGTAAATTATGATGTTTTTTTATGGAAAAATTTAATTTATTCTTTAAATTTATATATTAATGTCATTTTAGTCTTAAAACTGAAAAAAACTTAAATAAAATTTTGAAACTTTCAGAGTTTCATTTAATTACCTCTCAATCAACTTTTCTTCTTCTTATTATTATTTTGGTACATAGTCCAAAGACTTAAATTATAATAATAACATAAATTTAGAAATTAAAATAAATAAGAGTTAATTTCATAGAATCAAACAAACTCTAAAAAAACTCATTAACTTTTTTGAATTTTTCTTAATTTTAAGAACTAAACATCAAATGGAATACAAATTTAGGACTAAATTTACTGTTTATTTTTTTCCACAAATATATTTTTTATATTTGTAATATATTATTTTTAGTTTACAATCTATTCTTTTTAAATTATTTTACAACTTTTGAGTTATTTTAACTTTCACTTTTGTTATTTGTGATTAATTTAAGTTTATTAAATAATTAAATGATGATGCAACAATATGTTAATCTATCACATCATTATATTAGTGTGTTATATCACCAGTAAATAGAGACTAATAATATATACGAAAAATAAAAGTTTTAAAATATAAGCTAATAAAATAAAAATATTTTTAGATAGTAAACTGTAAAATAAATATATTACAACTTACAATTGTAAAAATATATTTAAATCAAAATAAAACATGGTATGAGTTGTCATAGAAATAACATATTTTTTTAAAAAAAAAACATTAAAAATATAAAGTAGCATAAGAGAAAAAACATATTTAAAAAAAAAAAAAACAATTTTTTATTATTTATGTAGCATTGGGTAACAAAGCATGTGTGGTTGACTGATGATGGGGCAGTTCAGAGTGTTGATGTGGGAGACGCGTAGTAAATCGGTACCCCACCCGCTCTCTCCCAACCCAACCCAACCCGTGTTTGTGTTTCAAAGTCTCCCTCTCTCTGTTTTCATCTTTCTTTCGCTTCAAATCTTGCTTTCTATTTTCACTCCCTCAAATCCTCTCGCTGTTTCACCTTTCTCATGCCGTTCTTCTCTGTTATTTTAGGTCACAACTCTCTTCCCCCTCTCTCTCTATACTCGATTTTTTTTCTGTTTATTTTTTTCTCTCCCTACTTTGTGGGTTTTTATATTTGTTACGCAATTCGTGGATGTTTCAGCTAAAGGGTTTAACTTATGCTTTAATTGTGTGTAGCTCTGCAAAAGTTAGTTGTTGTAGCTATAAACCCTACACCAAAATCCCATATTTCTAATGTGGGACTCAAGTCCCATACCATGCCTTTCAATTAGATCCTAACATAGTTAAGAAATAACTGATCAATGTAATAATTTCATTGCTTCCTATATGTATAGCAACAAGTTCTAGCAGAGGTCCGTTTATTTGTTTGTCTATAATCTCCACATGTATTATTTTGTAATTGCAATGTATGCCACTACTCCCTTCTTTTTTTCTTTATCGGCAAATATTAGTTTTTAGTATTGTTAGTTTTTGTTAGCGGGAAATTCTCCCCCTTTCCTTCTCCCTTCACCACTAGACTAATCTTGTATCTCCTTGTATGTCACTACTTGCTAACATCCACCTGTTTTGCAGCATAGTATTGGAACTGAATTTGAACCTTCTGATGCAAATGAACTTTTTAGATTACCAAAGTTTTATGAATTTTTATTGCAAGTTAAGAAACTTCTGTTGATTTAATACTCTTCTTTAAGAAATCATTTAAATCAGAATTATTTTCTTAATTATGTCAATTTGATCATTATCATGTGTGGCTCCTTTCCCTTACCTTGCCGGACTTTTGTCTGTGAATAGTTATTTACTATAGGTAGTAGGTCTTAGAAATTACAACCTCCGTTCGAATATAAGCAAAAAAAATGCTTTGGTCTTGGATTTAAATATAAGCAAATCTCAATTAATTTTACTTCATTTAATGAGTCTCTCTAAAATATTTTTCATTTAATTGGAGTTTTTATTCCAATCACTCCTTTTTTTCTTTCTTGATATCAAATTCTAGAGAAAGACACTTTAGGAAAATAACTTATTTTTTAATTGAGATTGGTGCAATTTATTGTTGTTAACAAACTTTTTTAGTTAGCGTGAAACAATTTTTTTTTTTTTTTTTTGCTTATATTTGAATTCAGAGTAAGTACCTAGGAGACATCTCCTGTAGCCGTGGGTTGTTTTCTCCCCCATTAAACTTTCTCTGGATCTAGAGTACTATCTAACTTTGTTTCATTTATTTATTTTTGTTAAATGAGGTTTCCTCACACCTTTTGGGATATTGTTTTGAAAATATATAAAACCAAGTATACCGTCTGTCCATTCTCATGTTACTGTAATGCTTTGATGTTAAACATTTAAAAATGAACTTGACATTTTAAAGGTTGTTCATTTTAACGTAAAGGAGTATTATGCAATTGTGAAACATAATCATGAAACAAGCATAGCTTTATTATTTAGTCATGATAAAATTTTGGATTGATTAGTTATATAATTTTGCAGTTCAGATATAATTTGTTATTGGTAATCCTAGAGAGCACTACGAGACACTACATACTTTTGTGTTGGCCCTGTTGGCAAAACATTTTATGCCTCTTCATTGACTAATTTCTGAAAGAAAAAATGTTTTTTCTTTCTTGTATTAAAAAAATGCATGTTTCTTCAATTGTTTTTTGATTTAAATTATGTTTGCTTGGCAGTCAAAGGATTATCCCCATGTCAGTTGCACCAGTTGACAGTATTCCCTCATTAAGCAGTGATCTCTTCTATGATATATTTCGTCGACTTGATGGTGCAACATTGGCTAGTGCAGCATGTACATGTGCAGCGCTATGTTCCATCTCAAAAGAAGAGAGTTTATGGGAGAACGTATGTTCATCTATGTGGCCTTCAACCAATAGAGAGGATGTCAAAAGTTTAATATCTTCTGTTGGTGGATTCAGGAAATTCTATGCAGATTGTTTCCCACTTATTGTAAACAAGGAGGTTGTAGGGTATCAACCGAACCAATATCTCGAGTACCCGGACAATTGGACTGAAGCTGAATATTATGGGGACATGAATGAATCTGAAAGCATCTCTCCATCAGATTTTGTTTCTATAGTAGATATTAGGTTCAAGGGGAAACCAATCTGTTCCAAAGTTCTCTGGGGAATTCCAAATGCAAATGGCTATGATGGTTGGTTCTATAACTGCCCTTTCCGGATTGATATTCTCACTTATGCAGATAGAGATGATAACAATGATGGAGCTGTTCACCTTTCTGTCTCGGATGGTCTGCCACCAATTACATCCTTGGAGAGGGAAAGGAAAGATGGAAAGCTGTGGCGGGAACTCCATGAAGGGCTCCAGCTTAGTTGGATTATAGTAAACAGGAAAATAAAACAAGCTGCAAATCTTGCTAGCTGGAGCCCTCTTGGTGGGCAAAGACACTGGCCAACAGATAAGGATTTCGTTATCCGCTTTGGATCAGTTCTACCTGCCAAGGACATTCTTCCTTGTCAGGTAGCAGAGTGTATCCTTATTATGAAGTTTAGAGTGGTTCACACTGAAGAAGACGAGTTTCAAACAACTCTTAAATTAACAGAGCTGAGCATGCAGTTGGAAGACATGGAAGGTGCTCATGTTAATGGAAGAAACAGTTTGCATATACTTAAGGAAGCACTTAGCAGCCGAAGGAGCAAAAATTATGGTGAAGTACTCGAGTCTTGTCATATGTATTCGAAGGTACAGAATGAGTTGAAAGAGGAGAGGATGAGAAACGAAAGTAGGTTGGACAGACTTTGTATTTTAAGTGGCATTGCAGCATTTATGACGTTCTGGTACTGTGTTTTATGAAATGGTAGCACATAGTCATTTAGTGGAATATGCTAATGTAGCTCTAACAAATGTTGGACCTTGGCACTCCTGTGTAAGATATGGTTTTGCTTACCATAATAAAGAAATCAATAAACAGCAACGCCCCTGCTTTGAGAGTTATAATTCTCCCTGTATGATCATTGTACAAATTCAGCAGAAGCGATTACTGAAACATTTGTGTTAAACCTCACTCAGACTACGAAGTAAGAATGTTGTTTATGTGGAGCTATTTTAAAATTAAGTTATGCTATAAGCATTACAAGAGCTAAAAATATACTAACAAGATTCATTTTATTAACTTTATTTAATCTTCCACTAGAATCGCTTCTGTTTGCTTAAAAATACTAAATCTGCACTTGGTTTCCTTCTACGAAGTTATGAAGCATAACCATCTTCACTTTTGTTTCGACAGTAATGCCCTACTTTTAAGAATGTCTGTCACTGCATTTATATTTGTTCTTTGTGCATGTTTGGTTTAGTTTAATATTGAAAAGATTACCTTTATTAAAAGTTCTTTTAAGAAATAAAAAAATATTTTTTTAAGTTAAATTAAACATAGCTAATAATAATCCTCTGCAGTCTGCAACTTGAAAAGCATTGCAGGGCTGCCTTTCAGAGCATGGCAAACAAACTCACACCATAGGTACTCGCTCAAACCTGCTTAGACTTTGAGGAGAAAAAACGGTTTTGAAGATTATCTAATGTTAGTGTTTAATATAGAGAAGAGAAATAGAGTAGATGGAAATTAACAATAGAGTAAAAATAGGTGAGAAATAAAGGTGTTTGGTTAAAAAGAAATAGAGAAAAGATGAGGAGAGAGATAGAAAGATGAGTAGAAATAGTATATGTAACAAACACAGCGCAAGTCAGGGGAGGGGACATGATAGGATACCCGCTTTAGGAAATTACAAAACTGGTCTCATGTATATGAAAACATGTTAGGTTAAGTGAACCATGGCCACCATTTGAATGTGTTCTCCTTCTCCTTCACTCTATGACTCTCTTTTCACCCGCCACTGCACATTGTCAGGCGTCAGTCACCATATGTGATATGCCACTGCTAGAGATTTTGATTCTTCTCCCACATTGTTTTACTATTCCTATTTTTGGTACTTTCAAGTCAACAGTAGCATTTTTCTTCTCCATTCCAATATCATTCTTTGCTTTTATGCAGTTTTTAGTTCTCTGTCAAATTTTTAAGCCTTCTATATAATTGTGTATCTATGCAAGCACTGTCAAAGGAGAAATAAACAATTTCTCCTTTGCTTAGTGGAGCAAATAATTTTACCTAAACCAAATATCTTGATTCAGGTTCGCTTTTCAATATGGTATTCACCTCTTTAATTTTCTGAGCAAGTGGTGTGCATCTACATAACATAATTGGCAAATGTCTTTTTTAATTGGGATATGGGTAGGAAGACGAGTAGTTTATGGTTCATGTTTTGAAATGTTGACTTCCATAGTTATTCGGATTTTTGTGCTATATGGTTTTGGTGGTTGGAAAAAATCAATGCTACAAGATGAAGAAAAACACGTTTGGATATCTAGCAGAGGCTTATTGGTGGGGGACAGTTTGTTAAAAGAAATTTTCATGCAGTTGGCAAGGGAGAAAGTATTACAGCATTTGCTATCAGCATGTCTCTATAATTTTCACTAAAATGTTTGTGATGGGATACAATTTTGCTATGTGCAAGTAGAGGTGATAATTAAATGTTTTAATGCAATCTCCTATCTACTCTTTGAAGCCTAGACTGTTTTGTTGTAGTGGTCAGTTTAGTGACACATGGATGCATGCTCATTTGGTTACAACAAATTGGTGGGGGAATCTATCCTAGATTATCTCTAATATCTCTTGCATTAATCAGCTTAATTACTTGGAAATTTTGCAAGGGAATGAATATTATGAGTTTGTTATAAAACTAATATGTATGCTTTATTTGCTAAAATCTATCAGTCATGGGACCAGTAACGTATTTGATTATGGGCTTATTTAGATAAATTTCTTCGTAAGCATTTTTAGAAGAAAAAAATAAGATGAAAAAGTCAAATGAATTTTCCATAAATTAAAATTAGTTTTATGCATAAGCTAATTTCTAGAATCTCTAAAAGATAAATTTTAATTTACTCATTAACTAATTTAACTTATAGAGATGTTTATATATTTTTTTTCTTCTTAGAAATGCTCTGGCTAAAGTTTATCCAAACAAAATTTATAAGGGGACGTTTGGTAGATGAAAAGTGTATACTTTATCAAAAATCATAAATTGGAAAACTATGATTCTCACGTTTGGTTTGCAATTAATAAAAAAAAATTGTGATAAACTACGATTTCCAAGCATAAATTTTAGTCCACTTTTTCGCAAAAACATTCCTAAGGAAAAGGGCGAGAATCCAACCGAGTGAAGAAAAAGCTTTAACTACATATTTTATTAAGATTAATCAAACACATTTTACACATTATATCAATAATCATGATTTTCAAGAATTGACTTTTCCATTAATCATGATTTTCGAATATGAAAAAAAAAAATCCTCCTAAACACTCCTGGAATTTGACTGGGGGAGTGTATAGCTGGGTGGACTAGCCCAAAGCTAAGGTATGGAATTATGCTCGAATTTGGGTTCATGCTGCTGCTGGTCATCACACAGGCCAGTGTTCTTTTTGTACCCAAAAAATTTCTACAACACTCCCTTTTATTACGGAAGTTTTAGCCTCTTTCCGTGGTTATTTCTATACCTTCGGATTGCAACTTTTGGGTCAAACTATGGATTGATGGAGGATCAAGGGCAGTTGCTTCTTGCACCTCAGAAATTACTTCCTGCACCTCTTTAACATTCTAAAAATGCTAACTGAGAATGTAACATTATATTCTGGATTAACCTTTACATTCCAATTAGCCTTTTCGATAGGGGTGGCAAAAATCCTGGCCAAGAAAAAAAATCGAATCATGCAACCTAATTTAAAGGGTAATAAAAAATTAAAATGACAGTAAGAGTGTGTAAGCAAAATTTGAATCATCCAATCTAATTTAAACTACATTTTATCATATTAAATCGATTTTTTTTTTCAAAAAAGTAATTTAAACCAAATCAAATTACAAATTATTATAGTCTTTAGATCGAAGGACTCAAAATCGATCCAAACTCATCCGCAAATGTTCATGTACATGCAATTTTTGCTTCTATTGGAGATAGAGAAAGTATAATTTAATTTACGGCAACCATTTCGAGCTTCGTGCATCTAGCCAGAAGGCTTCATAATTAGATTCGGTGAATTTTATTTTTTAAAATCTGCGTGTCAGTTATTCATTCAAACTTAGCACTATAATTTGGTTGGATTTATGATTATGATAATAATTAAAAGAAAGCTACATGAAACATGTGGGGATCTCGTAGGTTTGGCCTGTCGGTGGTACAAAACTATTAGTTACATGTTAAATCTCTTGTCAACAATTTCTGCAACGGATGAAGGAGCCTTGGTCCTTGCCACGACTTACTGAATTAATTGACCTTACGGTTAAGGGTGCTTCGTATTTGTTCAAAACTAGTGTTCACACGCACGCCTTCACTAATTTTAGTAGAGTGTGGTTTAGTGAGTGCTTACATTTTTATTTTATTTGCAGCAAAGATCATAGTAGTTGAAAACTAATTTATTTCGAAATGTAGAGATTATTAAAATAGATCTTTTTATCTATTCTAATAAAGTTCGCTCTATGCATATTTGATTGGGTAACCATTACGGGGAGACAAACATACAAGAGTTTATTTGTTACTTTTGAGTTAAAACGTAATTTTAGGAGTATTTGAATTGTATTGAAATCTTGTTTTTTTCTCCTGTACATGTAACGTTTGAAACTAGCCTGGAGGATTGATGAAAATCTTGAATGAAAAAATTAGGTCCTTTTTTTAATATAGATTTTCTTCTTCTTTTCTCTCATCTAAACTTCTCTATATTCCTTCTAAATTCTAATATCTCCCAAGTTACTTCAATAATATTTCTTTTTATTTGATAAAAGATTACATATCATTCTCACACGTCATTGTTAATTAACATATAATTTATGTTATTGGCATAGGCTAAAAGACCAAACATAGATTGCTCCTAGCTTGCTAGAAAAAACTTCTTGTATGTGTCTCCATGACGAATAAGTGGAAACACAAGTTGGTGTTAGGGGTGTTCATCAACCGATCCAAACCGATGCAAACCGCGGTGACCGAATCGAAAAACCGAAATAACCGAAAATCGAAAAATCGAAAACCGAAAAAAAACCGAAAATTTTCACCGGATTGGATCGGATTTCGGATTGGCTGGTGAAAACCGATCCAATCCAAACCGATCCAATTGTAAACCATATCTTACCCTTTATCTACTTGGGCCTATTCCCCATCATAGTCCAAAAATCAAAAATCCAATACATTGCTCCTTAATTTGTTCAATGAACG
>PYAF01001862.1:838338-864813 GCA_007407185.1 Glycine tomentella
AAAAATTTCAAGTAACTTTTCAAGCATGTATCGAATAGTCAAACAATTTTTTTCAGTTAATACAAAAAAATAGAAACTAATTGAAATATATTGTCAAACATAATCAAAATTATATTGATTATACACTATGGCATGTGAACCATACAAATACTCCATTAAAATTAACACGACAATATTTAACAAAATGACCAATTACATATTTATAAATTATTTTTTTCATTATATTCAAAGACTAAAATGATAACACTTGCAACATTAATTTAAGAACTTTTAGAATTTACTCATTAATTTATGTAGGAAAAATCATATTCACATAATTTTTTTACAACATTTTATAACTATTTGAAATAAAAAATGCCCAATATATTTTTTTTTTGGATAAAAAAATATTTTGGTCCCTAAAAGTATAAAACATTATCATATTAGTTCTTAACTTAAAAAAGTTTCAAATAAATCTTTGAATTTTTCTAATTATTTTTATGTAAGTTTTTAAATTTAATTACTTATTATCATGTTAGTTCTTAAATTCACAATTTTTGAATTTTAAATTAAATAAATTGACGAATGACACTTTTAAGTTTTAAGTACTTTTTTTAATTTTCTTAAATTATATGACAACATAATACACAGTCACACCAAAATCACCTTTACTTCTTTTTTTTATTACTTAAAAGAAAGTAGCACAAGAGTGGCATAGGTTTTTGTTCTTTCTAACTGTATAGTCTTATATGATACATCAAACATGTCATTCTTGTGAAAAATAAAGGAAAGAAAATAATAGAGCTAGCGAGCAAACAGCCAAAGCCTTGTGACTAATCTGATAAGCTGTCACAATTAGAAGGGTTTGATTGTTGTTCTTTTAATGACCCATCAGTATCACAATGCTAGAGCCAATATAATATAGGCCACACCCTGAGAAAGTGAAAATTTATATTTAAAAAAAAAAATACTTATATATATATTTACATGCTCTAACATTTTATATACCTTGACTTTACCAAAATAAAATAATATATCCTCACAATTATCGTAATAACATTGACCTTTTATTTTATGAGTATTTTAACTTGTGTATTGGTATATGGTAAATATTATTTTATATAATAAAAATATTTTTAAATATATAAATTGTATTATAATTAAATTTATAATAAATAAATCTTTAAAGTATATAAATTATGTTTTTAATTTACAATTAAAAATTTAAATTAGGATATAATATTATTTTTAGCTATTAATATTTTCAAAAAAATAATAATTGAAATTCAATTCAGAAATTAAAATAAATGATGATAAATTGAAAGAAAAAAAAAAGAGAATAAGTAAATCAAATATACAAATTAATATAAAAAAATAATTTGATATGACTGCGTGATTTTTTTAATAGTTGTAAATATAACATGTAAAATATGGTTTAATTATCCTTTTGTTTCTTATAGTTGTAACGATTTTTTCTTTTAATCCTTATAGTTTAAAATATTTCATTTTAGTTTTTAAAGTTACAATTTTTAATCTTTTTGGTTCTCACTGTCTAAAATCGCTTAACATCATATTATCTAATTCATTTAAAATTCTACAAAATAGAAACAAGCAATTAATGTATAACTGCTAAAAAGATTTTGGTAATTTTTAATCACCATAATAAAAACACAAAGTCTCTTTTTCCTTATTTTTTCCCTTGTCATCAAGGATTTTCTTTTCCTTCTATAATCTATTTGCTTCCAAATTCTCTATCACACGTCATTCCAGATGCCCTGTACCATCCTCTCACAGTCATAACTTCTTGATGCTCCTATATGATGTTGTGGTAAAGACTGAAAGCTTTCGACTCGTTCTTGAAAGTCACCATGTGTGGGTCTATCTTGATCTTGGTGTACATTAGCCTAATTTACTAGGAGTCTAGGAGAGGACAACAGCCAAGAAAAAAAACCCTAAAAAGCTTAAAGTATTTAAATGTAATGATGTTAAATAAATTTAGACAGTAAAGATCAAAAGGATTACAAAATTGAAACTATAAGAATCAAAATGCGATATTCTATATTATAAGTATTAAAAGAAAAAGTTATTGTAACTATAGAATCAAAAGAATAATTAAACCCATGAAATGCACTTCCAAAAATACCAAAATAAAAAGATATTAAGAATATCTAATTCAGATAATAATAAAGCACATAAGCTGGAGTCTGTGTATCAAGTCTATAAAGATATATGGTGTGTTTGTTACAACATTCAAAGTAGGCTAGGACTTGAGATGTGCCTCTATCGATATGCTTGAAGCAATCATTTGGGATGCGAGTACTTTAGTAGTTTAGTTTAATTTGCTTTTGTCTTAATTTTCCACTATACCACAAGAAAATAAAGGTGAGAACCTCATTTTATAACATGTGTATTTTAATTTTTAATATAAAAATAAATTAACAAAATAGACTATGTATGATTATGTAAAATAATTTTATATTATTACTAATTATATGATAGATTTATTATCTTAATAATTATTTTAAAATTCACATAAAGTGATTTATAATTAATTAATAATATATTTTTCAAACTATCTTTAAAAAGATTTAAGTACTCTAAAATGAATCTAAATAAAATAATATCCATAATTTGTTATCAATATATGTTAATTGTGAAAATCGCATTTATTAGTCAAAAAAAATATATTTTTATAACAAACTGAATAGTTTTCAATGATTTTATTAACAAATAAAGGTTTAAAGATGAAATATAGAATTTATTCTTGATTGTAAGTTTTTTTTAATCAAATATGAAAGTTCATAGTTTTTAACTTATTACATAATACATATAATAGTAGTAATTTTGATAAAGATATTTTTTTAATTATAATAATATTGTGTAATGGTCTATAAGATGATTTGTAAGTAAATTTTATAATAGTATTTTCGATTTAAAGGCTATTTCGATTTAAAGAGTAATTTTATAAGTAATCAGAAGTAGATATTAAAAAAGTAAAAGTTTAGAGAAAAAATGAAGATTGAAAAGTAAAGAGTTTAAAAAGATACAATAAAGTAAAAAAACATAAATTCATAAAAGATGATAACAATATTTCTAAATATACAAATTTAATGTTATTTAATATTTTTGTATAATTTCTTTATAACATATTCAATTGATCTTTTAAGATTCGAAATAACCATACTTTTGAGGTTTCTCTCAAAACAAATTCATGAAAATTATATAATTTAGACAAATTGTACATAACAAAGATAACAATAAATATATAATATTCACAATTATTTTTTTATTCATTAAATGTGATAGAATTTCTAATATTTAAAATATCATATTCAGTCAATTCAGCTAAATCATGTGTTTAATTTTCTTATCCATATGTTAAATTTCTCATCTACTATTAAATTACTTATTCAAATATCTTAAAGAAAATTATTCATCGACTCTCATTGATAAGGATATCCCATATTCATAAAAAGAAAAACAATTATTTATTTTATCCTCTTATTTTAGTAGAGCCGTACCCCCATCCATTTATATTAATTTAGAAAAAAAATTAAAGTATGAAAAAATAAGTTATTCAATGATAATATAAAATAATTTTATGTAATATAAACTTTTTATACTTAGTGAAAGATCATTAAACTCGTAAAATATTTAGTTGGTGTTTGAAATTAGAAGAGATTTTGGGTTGCTTCCATCAGGAATCCATCTCTTCCCATTCCACATGATTAATATTGTTAAATATATTGCCGCCCTTCTCCCTAAACACCAGGACCTTGCCTCTCACGCGTTACTCAGTGCCTATCCCAAAACCCTGCCTCCCACACTGTTCGGATCACTTTCCCTGAAAAAAGAACACCTTTTTTAAACCTCCATTCATTCTTCTTCTTCATTTCTCAACTCCCAACTTCATTCATTACTCACCACCAGCAAACACAAATAGCAATAAACCCCCAAAAACCACTTTTTGAGAAAGAATAAACAAACAAACTACTGTACACACTCCTTTCCTTCTCTGCCATTAATGTCTTTTTTCCCCCTCTGTGGACCCCACCTTCTTCCTCATCCTCCGTCTCACTTGTGTCACAGCCCCACCCTCCTTTAAGCCGTTGAGCAGAGCATGAATGAATGAATGAATGTTTTTTGTTCCTTCATACCCAACGCGATGAGCAAGAGCAAGAGCGCAACAACACCAAAGGAATCAGGCGACAACACCGTGACCCACTTGGATTTTCTCAAGAAATTCAAACGCTTTAACCCTCTCGAGTCTTCTTTAGGAGTACTCGCCTTCTTCTTCGTCGCTTCTCTCTTCATCGCCTCCTTCTTCTACTTGGACTACAAGGGCTTCCGCTCCAGAGGCACCACCATCATTGACTTGGATTTTTCATCATCATCTTCTTCTTCTTCTGTTTCTGTTTCTTCTGCTCCTGTTCAGTTTCTGAGCCAAGATGGTGATAAGTGTGATGTCTTTGATGGGAATTGGGTTTGGGATGAGACATATCCTCTTTACCATTCTGCAAACTGTTCTTTCTTGGATCAAGGTTTTCGCTGCTCCGAGAATGGCAGGCCTGATACTTTCTATACCAAGTGGCGATGGCAGCCCAAAGATTGCAACTTGCCTAGGTTTTAACCAACCCCATCTTTTACATTTTTCTGATTTGTTCTTTTTTCGACTTTAATTTTAGATTTTGGGTTGGGTGGTATAAGACAGTGCTGAATAAATGAGGACAAAAGAGTAAACCTTGATTTTGGTTTGGTTGGTGTTGTTACTCTGAACAAAAAATGATTTTGGAATTTTGTCTCGTAGTGGATTGCTAATGGATCACCTCCGTTCATGCGCGAATTTTGTTTTGTTTTGATGAACTATCCTTTTTTGCTTAACTTTGATTTGATTAACTGTGTTCTTTTTTTTTTAACTTCGTGTGAATTGGTATGAAGGAAGTGTTTGTTCTTTTTTTTTTTTTTGTTTAACTTTGAATGAATTGGTATGAAGGAAGTGTTTGTTCTTTTTTTTTTTTTTTTTTGTTTAACTTTGAGCGAATTGGTATGAAGTAAGTGTTTGTTCTTTTTTTTTTTTTTTTTTTTTTTTTTTTTTTTTTTTTTTTTTTTTTTTTCTTTTTTGGATTGTTGAAAACGGGAAAAAAAGGTGTTGGTGTGAAGTAAACTTAGGGTGAGTTTTTTCAGTAATTATATATGAATATGAGCGTATCTGTTATTGTTCTTTTTACTGCCCATGATTCCTAACGTCAGTGTCATCTGTTGCTAGTTTCATTTGTCATCATCTGTCTATCCATAAACTTTGGCGTATTGCACAAGTTCAACAACTACTTTGTGTATGTTTTTCTTTTTCCAAAGGAAGAAAAAAAAAATCATTTTTGATTTGGGGGTAGGCTGTTATGGTCTTTCCTGCTCTTAATTGGACAGCTTGTTCTGTTTTTGTTTTGATTCTTCTGCTGTGCCTGTAAATTGTAATCATCTGCTATTGACTTACATCTCGAGTAGCATTTTGCTTGTGCATACAGTGCTAAGGTTCTTTTAGCTCGGTTGTTGGAATGAATATACTGAGTGACTGTATTCTTGCAACAGATTTGATGCAAAGAATATGTTGGAAAAGCTACGCGACAAGCGACTAGTGTTTGTTGGTGATTCGATTGGAAGGAACCAATGGGAATCACTCCTTTGTATGCTCTCTTCGGCAATTGCAAATAAGGCTAGGGTTTACGAGGTTAATGGGAGCCCAATTACAAAGCATACAGGCTTCTTGGCATTTAAGTTTGAAGATTTCAACTGTACCATTGAATACTACAGATCACCATATCTTGTAGTTCAGGGACGGCCTCCTTCTGGTGCACCTGATGGGGTAAGATTGACTTTGAGAGTGGATCATATGGACTGGATTTCTCATAAGTGGAGAGATGCAGATGTGCTGATTCTCAATGCTGGACATTGGTGGAATTATGAGAAGACTGTCAAAATGTAAGGACTTTTTTATCTGTTATTCCTTTGTTATTCTTAACAATTCAATCTTTAAGTGGCACCTTGTTTTGTCGATTTAACATGGAAATGTCAAAGAAGGCACTAATCATATGATGCTGATACAGTTTATTGGAAAAACGATCCGGTTTTTAGTGCATATTTGGATTAGCTTATTTGTGGGAATTACTTGCATTGTTTTTGGCAGCTTTTGGAGAGAGCTAAAAATAATTTGATTATTTTTCCTGAAAAATAATTTGCCAGACACGGTGAGAATTTTTTTTTCCAGTCAAAACAAAAAATATATTAATAAAAAGGTTCCAGAAGTACCCTGCCAATTACAAAAGAACTTGATCAAGTTACAAATGAGAAAATCACCTAAACGGATCTCTTTCTCATCATAACTTACAAGGACCAAGTATATATTGTGATTCAAAATCACCCTATGTATTAAACCCCTGTACCCACCACGGGCAACATATAAGTCTTTCAATCTTCTTGTGTTGTGTTGATATTCTTTCCTCTTACCATAGAATACTGCAAAGGATGGATCCTTCTATTAGCAAGATGAAGGAATGAATTTATATAAAGGCTGTGATATACGTGTTTAGCTTAGATAATATATTTCTAAAGGGACTAGGATCTCTTCTGATTCACTTGTCTTGAAGTAAAGTTCAGTATATAAAAGTTGATTATATATGCTGTTTCTCTCCATGATATAGAAATCTTGGGCGTAGTCTAAATTACTTTGTTAATAGTTTGTGCCAATATTTTGTGATTAAACTATCAACATTGAAGTAATTATATATGACTTTGATCTTTGGCTATTTTATTACTTAGGGGTTGTTACTTCCAAATAGGGGAGGAAGTGAAGATGAATATGACTACAGAAGACGCATTCAGAAAATCAGTAGAGACAGTAGTTAATTGGGTTGCCAATGAAGTAAACATAAACAAAACTTATGTCGTTTTCCGAACTTATGCTCCTGTCCATTTCAGGTTTGCCTAAACTTTCAAACTGACTTACCTGTACTTGTATCTTTATTTGCTCAAAATTTGTTTGCCAATAATTTTCTAATGGTGAACTCAGTTACAGTGGTCTTTCTCCAATAAATTTATTAGACTTGATAAAATGACATTGATGTAAACTTAACTAAATTTACACGATCAATTGGCTTTTTCCAGGATTTTCCTTTCACTACACGTTTTGGCAAACATTTTTAATTTATTTTTAGAATGTATTTTTTTTAGGTGTGGCATAATGTTTAAGACTCAATGACACAAACTTACTGCCTCTTAAAGAGCCGTCCTTTTAACAGATGCATATGTTATACTGACTTACCACATTAACTGCATAGTAGGTGGCGTTAATGACTTCAGTTTTCAAATTCTTCCTCTTCTAATAATGCTAATGTTAGCATCTATCCATTGAATGCTAGGAAAACTAAATTTTAAACACATCATAAATTTGTATGCATTACTTATTTGTTGGTTATTCTTTTTCTGGTATATTGGTGCTTATTCATATTTTGCGTGGCTTGGGTCATATCTTGCTGATCTGGTTTTGTCTTTGTTGTTAATTTCTGAATGGTTTCTTTTTTGAACAAACTGTCAATACCTTTCTAACAACAATTTCTAAATCTGCAATGACTAAATGACTGCTAACATATGGAAGATGAGTGAGTCGTTAACACTTCCATTGGATGTTGCAGGGGTGGTGACTGGAATACTGGTGGTGGTTGTCACTCGGAAACATTACCCGATTTAGGCTCCTTGCCAGCAGTATCTGACATCCATTTCAGAACTGTCGTTGATGTCTTGTCAGAATGCACAAATAAATCAGAAGTTTTGAATCTGGACTTGCTTAATGTCACCCAAATGTCAATACGCAGAAGAGACGGCCATGCATCTATTTACTATATCGGACCAGACAACACAGCCTCTATGCAGCGGCAAGACTGTAGCCATTGGTGCCTACCTGGTGTTCCTGATTCATGGAACGAGATTCTTTATGCACTTCTTCTCAAGCGGGAGGATTTTTTTGAACGGAGACAGAATACAACAAAAATTTCTCAAGTTTCTCCATAATTGGTCTGTACAGTTTGCAGAGAATGTTCTAAGTTATACATACAAGTCTTTCCCAACCCTTGCTGAATGAGGTGAAGTTGCAAGTTGAATTTGACATCTTTCTGGTCAGTCCCTAGTTGATGCATCTAACTATTTGTTAGTTTGCTTAATGTTTACAAAATTTTATTTTAGCAACCAAAGAAATTTAGCTGTTTTAATTTCCTACAAAATGATTGATCGGCCTTCTTTGTAGTGGTCTTCCATTGTAGGTGAACATATCTTGATGGGAACTTAATTTTTGATGGTGAGTTTCAGGGATATCTTGTACAAAAAAGAAAAAAATAACCACTGAGATTCAAAAAACTTGATTGATCAGAAGGTATACACCATTTTTTTTTGTTGTAAATTTCATATTATGGTCAGAGTCAGAGACCATGACGTTGCTGGTTGTTGTACATTGTATATAGAAAGTTTTTTGTTTTTGGTTCATTGTTTTTCGTTATTTATATTGACAAATACCCTGGAGTAATTCATATCCATGATACTAGTGGAAGATATTACATTTACTAATATTATGGCTCAATCATCGATTCACACATGCAATCTGGATCAAGTTTCAAGATTTTTTTTGTATTTTCAAGTTCCTAACGAATCATGTACGTTATGTTGCTTTTTCTTGAAATTGTCATTCTGTACTTTGCGTGAATCATACTCTGCAATTCCTTTGACTGATTAATCGCGTTTGAGCTTAACATTTGGGTTTGAATATCAAATGAGGTGTTTCGAGTGTTTTTTTTAGCAGACTTTCGAGTTTTAAAATAATAAACAGACTCAAAAAAAGTTAAATATACTTAACAACAGATTAAATGATTGAAATAATAGTGAAAACAAGTTTTGTTGTGAGTAATGATCTTATTAAATTTGATTTGGATTAGTTGGATCCTTAACATTGATACTAGATTATTGGCGTTCCTACTTCCTAGAAAGAAAAACCATTTTCTTTTAATAATATCACGCAAACAGTTCCGAAAGTATTAATTTTTCATAGTATCCAAAAATATATATCCAAGCAAACGAGGCATTTGAAATATTTTACCTTTTCCCCATTTTTGATGCATCATCTTTTTCCCCTTTCTGAAGTTTAAAGTCTTGCAACTGATATCTGAACATATAGACGAAATCATGTAAGTTTGAACCCATGTTATTTACCATAAAAAGGGGAATAAAAAACATGTATATCATAAAAAGAGAGAAGGATAAACCTATCCCAAATCATTTTTGTTCACCCGAAATTGAGAGATGAATACCGTATCAGAGAAACACTAACAAAAATAAAATGTGTTAATTATCATATTGAAGATATTTTGTATTTTTAACACTTATTACAAGAGAAACTTTATTATACTCCTTTTTTTTAAAAAAAAATCTTTCTTTTCAATAATTTGACATTTTATAGAAAAATATAAAGAAGTATTGTGCAAATATCATGAAGTGCAATCTATGTGATCAACCCTATGATCGGTCTAGACATTTTAGGAGTCTTAGGCAAAAGAATATATAAGAGTTATATATAAGGGTTCTAATATATATATATATATAATTGTATTATTTGTATGAAGTATTTATTGATTTTATTTAATGTAAACATATTTTGTATAAGAAATATAGGTGATTTCATTAAAATTATATATTTGATTACATTCAACAAATGATATGATTTAAACAAATTTAAACAAATAAGATGCATTACATTTTTCATTCAATTTAAAGTCATCCAAAAAACTACATGCACACAACTATTTATATATAAAGTCACATCTTAAAGAAACATACACAATATGTATATATAATTTTTTATGCAATTTTATTTCTTAAAAATCCTCTTCATTTTCTTTTTCTCTCTATTTCTCTTTTCTATTATCTTCAAATCATATATTTTTGTTCTTTATTAACTTATTAACCCTTTTCTTTATAATTTGAAGTATTTCATGTGTTTCTTATCTTGTTTTAAAAAAAACACTTTAATTATTATAATAGGTTTATTACATATTAATCTCTCACACTTACTTGAAAATTTATTTAACATGAATTTATGACTAACATTTTAGAGAAAAAAAACTAAATTTTTGTGCTTTCTACTTACATGTTATATTTTAATTTGAATAAAAAAGATATATAACGATAAAATAATTCCAATGTATTTATGAAGATAATATAAAAATATATTATATAATTATAATTTTTTTCAATTTTTTTGGGTGCCTTTAACTATGGTTCCTTGGCGGTCTTAGTCCTAAACCATGCCCGTAGCTGGCCTTGATCATCCTAAATATAACAAAAACTTTTTAAAAAAACTTTTGACCACATTACTTACATGTGTTATTTTTTGCTGAATTGCCTGGGAAAAGAACAGCCCAAGCAAAGAGATTAATTAATACCCGAATGAGAATAACTTTAAAACCAATATCCTCCTCCTCAAAGAAATTAACAGCAAAATAAGGCACATTGTTATAAAAACAAAACTCAATTGTAAAGAGAAGCCTGCTTTCGCGAAAGAGTCTGCCAACATATTCGCCTCTCTTCGAATGTGCACCAAAATGCATTACTCAACTAAATCTATAGTATCACTTGGATTTGTAGAGGATTTTTCCTTTCACTACACCTTTTGGCAAACATTTTTTGTTTCTAGATTGTATTTATTTTTGAAGCGTGGCATAAATTTTAAGACTCAAGGACAGAATACTTGCCACCTCTTAAGGGCCTTCCATTTAACAGATGCATATGCTTTACAGATTTATCAGTTATCACATTAACTGCATTACTGCATAGTAGGTAGCATTAATGGCTTCAGGTTTCCAACTCTTCCTCTTCTAATAATTGTAATGTTAGTTGCATCTATCCATTGAATGCTATAAATCTATGTACGTTATTTGTACATTATTCTTTCTCAGGTATATTGCTGCTTGTGCATATTTTTTTTGGCTTGGTTCATGTCTAGCTTACCTAGTGGAATAAAGTTTTGTTGTAGTGGTATTAATTTCTGTGTGGTTACTTTTTTGAACAAACTGTGAAAACCTTTTAATGACTTGTGAAACAAGATATGAATGAGTCATTAGCAAATTTGATGAATGTACAGGGGTGGTAATTTGAATACTGGTGGTGGTTGTCACTTGGAAACATTACCTGATTTAAGCTCCTTGACACCAGTATCTGACATCCATTTCAGAACTGTCGTTGAGGTCGTGTCAGAATGCATGAATAAATAAGAAGTTTCGAATATGGACTTGCTTAATGTCACACAAATGTCAATACGAAGAAGAGATGGCCATCCATCTATTTAGTATCTTGGACCAGGCAAGACATCCTCTATGTGGCAGCAAGACTGTTGCCATTGGTGCCTACCTGGTGTTCCTGATTCATGGAACGAGATTCTTTACGCACTTCTCAAGCCGGAGGATTTTTTTAAATGGAGACAGAATACAACAAAAGTTTCTCAAGTTCCACTATAATTGGTCTATACAGTTTGCAGAGAATGTTATAAGTTATGCTAATCTATGACAAACCTTGCTGAATGAGGTGAAGCTGCAAGTTGAATGAGGAGAATAGTAAGATTACATGATTTTTAATCTGGTGAAAAAAAGAAAAGGGAGACCAAAAAGGACATTGGAGGAAATCATCAAGGGAGATTTTAGGCTAAATAATATATCTGAAACTTTGATTTTAAACTTTTCCGAATGACGTTGCGTGATTCATGTAGTCGACATGACATAATGGGATAAGGCTTTGTATTTGTTGTTGTATCTGGTCAGTCTCACTAGTTGGGATAAGGCTTTGTGTTTGTTGTTGCATCTGGTCAGTCTCACTAGTTCATGCATCTAACTCTTGGTTAGTTTTCTTTATGTTATAGGAATTTATACTTAGTAACCAAAGAAATTAAGCCTTTTCAATTTCCTACAAAATGATTGTTTTGTAGAATTGTAGTGGTCTGCCGTTGTAGGTGAACATATCTAGATGGGAACTTAGTTTGGATGGTGAGTTTCAGGGATATCTTGTACAAAAAAGAAAAAAATATCCAGAGATCCAAACTTGATTAGTCAGTCTCTCAGAAGGCATACATTTTTTGTTGTTGTAAATTTCAAATGATGATCGGAGTCCATGATGTTGCTGGCTGTGATTGTATATAAAGAGATTTTTTTATTATTGGTTAATTGCTTTTATTATATGTCAAATACCTTAGAGCAGTTGTCTTCCAAAAAAAATTGTCTAAAAAAATAGTGATATGAAAAAAACTAGGATATTAGTGTTAATTGTTTAACTTAGACGGTTATATAAAAGATTATTACGGTTCAATTTTCATACAAGCAATCTGGTTCAAGTTTCAAGATTTATTTGTATGTTCAATTTCCTTTGCATAATACTTACGTACAAACCATATATATTAGTCAATAACTTTTCTTGAAATTGGCATTCTACACTTTGCGTGAACTATACTCGGCAATCCCTTTGGTTAATAGCGTTTCAGCCTAACAACTGGGCTTGCATGCCATTCCAATTGCGGTGTTTTTAAAATTATACTTAAAAAGTGATTATATTCAATAATACTGAAAACTACTTGAGTTTTTGTTAATGCAACTTTTGAAAACTCAGGTGAGTTTAGTTGTCAATAATGATTTTTTTCAATTTGGCTTGGATTAGTTGGATCCTCAACATCGATACTAGAATTTGATGTTCCTAGAAAGAAAAACCATTTTTTATTATATCACGCAACCATTATTATTTCAAAATTCCCAAAAATATATCCAGGCAAACGAGGCATTTTAATATTTTACCTTTTCCCTATTTTTGATGATAATCTTTTCCCCTTCGGAAGTTTTAAAATCACGCAACTGATCTCTAACTCAACATGTAGACAGAATCATGTGAGTTTGAAGTTTGAACCCATGTTATGTACATAAAAATAGGATTAAAAAAAATCATACTTTAGAAATGAAAGACGAAGTATTTTGTCTTCGTTAAGGCATAAGAATTATGGTACACTATATGGTATGCATTTGCATTTACAATTACAAACTTATTAAGCCTTTCGGATGTAATCTTGAAAACCCAACAGTGTATGTATGTATTTGGACAAGTGTCTGCAAAATTGATTTTTGCTAAAATTGATTTTTAAGTGGCACAATTTGTTATGTTTTATTCTAAAAATAAGTTAATAGTATTAGCTACTTACCCTCTGTTTCGAAATCCATCCATAGTAATAGATCTGAGTAAAGTTGAAGCAAATAATTCTTGTTTCTGCGTCCATTTAAGAATTTTGGCACGGATTTATTTGGACTCAGAAGTTAGATACCCTTAAAAATTATTTAAACTTTAAATGAATTCCAAATTTAAAATCAAGTCTCAACATAGAATCGTCAACAACAATGCCTCCCATTAGGTAAGTTACATGGATCATATAATGTCATTCGACACAATTAAAATCTCTACACAATTAAAATTTTAGAAAAATCACGTTAACTAGTTTCCAACAAAATTCTGGATGATCCACACGCGTACTATGACTTGACATACAAAACCTTGATGCCTTATTATGATGGAAAGTTGAACGAACACCAAAGCTCAATGTTCAATTTCTAATCGTCAAATGGGTATTGCTCGTACCTGATTGTACAATCATAGAGCACGGAACGAGCCCCGATCCGTGGTGTCTGGCATGTGCTAAACAAGGCCGTTTGAGCAGCACCAATACATGTTTTACAATCAGAGGATGTCAGATTAAGGTTACAAGTAGCATGTCCATAGGCATAGGCATTAGGATAAGGTGAAATGTTGTGGTAGTCATAATTCTTTTGTGCTGGTGTTTCTTCCTCTAAGTCCTCAAAAACATAGGTTAAACTAATAGCAAAAGGGTCCCCTGAAGTGTACACCCCATTGTTGCAGAGAACATTGATGATGCTGGTGTTGGGAACACTGTCAGCAACACAACACAGGCACAACAAACCAATTGCAATTGTTACACATTTTGTTGGATTAATGCCCATCTTGCTTTGATTGTATTCTAGAACACGATGTGTTTTATCACCTTAAATAAGAGGCGTTTACTCTTATGTGAGGTGAGGTGCTTCATTGATTTTTTTGGTTTATCTGCTGGCGGGTGCTAAATCTATGTTAATCTCTAATATTCAATACTAAGCATTGTCCGTGTTACGTCATGATATTTATTTGATATCACACCAGAAAGAACAATAGTAAGATTAGTTGGATGTGAAATAAAAAATTATAAATAACTTTTGATTACTGTATAAAATAAAAATTCAATAAGATTGTTTGGATGAGAAAAGAAAATTAAAAGAAAGAAAAAAACAAAATACTGATTTCTTTTATTATTTGAATGAAGATAACAAGAGAAAAATATGAAGGAAAGAAAAATAATATATTAAGATAATTTAACCCATTACAATATAGAATAAATAAAATGTTTTTTTTTTCACACTCCCTTCTTTGTTTTTCATAAATTCAATAAAGAATACTATACTATTAAATAAAATATGTGGAGTCACGAACTTTTATTCTTTCCGTTAATCTTATCAGCTATATATAGTGCTATACCAAACAATGTGAAATAACTTTGGTTCTATGTTTTCTTTTTTGTGCATGCACTACCAAATGAAGTGTTGGAGAAAGTTTCATGCGCTTCTGCTTGATAACGTCATTTAGAGTCACAGACAGCTTAAAATTTGATCAAATTTAATAACAAATAATTTGGAATGTTAAAACTTCAACGGATTTATATGTATGATAAGAGGCTATATCACTTTATAAACTAATAAAACTACTAATATATTTTATATTATTTAAAAGATTAAGTTCCTTTTTAAAATAATGAATGGAAACTGATTGAATCATATGAATTTGTGATATGACAGGGTGTAGCGGAGGTTACAAGTGGAGAAGTGCTGTGCATTATTGCCGGCCATTTAAACTTTGGTATTTTGTGTTGATGAACGGATTCGTGACGTATCATTCAACCTCAATTGGCTTGTTTGTTCAATATGATAGAAGGTTAATTCTACAGAACCCCGTCCATTCATTTTGCTAATTTTTTCAGATATTTTTATAAAACCTGTGTAAACATAACATTGCGTGAGTGATAGCATAAGCATGATGAAATATATATACCTATATACCTGTATTAGACTAATATTTCCTTTTAAAAAAAGATAGAGTATATAATATTATATTCTTACAAAATAATATGAAATAAAGTATAAATGAGTTATAAAGTATTATAGAAATAGCAATAGACATTGATGTACTCCTTCTGAAAAAAAATTGATCCATTAATTTTTAACTTTTTTTTTTTTATCTTTATGGATCCATGATGAAATTAATTTTTAATTTGATACGTGAATTATTTTCTTGTAATTTTAAAGTGAATATTCTCCGAATTAACGTCATAGTGAGAAAAAAAAGTGTTGAGTCTAGGCCCTGTTTACCAGTTATGACACTTCATTAATTTTTTTCATTTTCATTAATACAAACACAGTTAAATACCTAATTGCATCTGGCCTCGATTACTATACCTTGGATGATACACTTAAATACCTCATTTATATGAACTATCTTGTATACAAAGTTGGTGTCTACGAAGACAATGAAGTTGTGGTGGTGCGAAAACCAGCAATATCTCCTAGCTCCTCCACCTCTTTGACCAATTCCTCAACCTTCCCTACCACTTCCATGAGCAAGAACACGAAGCTAGCAATTGCTAGCACTTGGCAATCCTCAAGTTCCCCCATTTTGGATGTAGAAATTATCAAGCTTAAATCTTCTCTCGCATTTTTCAACTGGTCCCAAATGTTGTCCTTTGCATCACATTTCCTCATTTGCTTCATGCTTTCACCAAGTACTCGTAGAATACACACAACCTTTGTCTCAACTGCTTCGCATGTTTCTAAATGGATCCATTGTGACTGTCTCAAAGATGCCATGGGCTGACAAAAAAGATTCATTGAACCCAAACAAGTGAGCCCATCAAATCTTATTTTGTCGTTTTGCAACTTTATAAGATACCCTTATGACTTAGATATGGACCTAAAGAAATAATAAAAGAACGAATAATATACACCTACCTCTTTTGATGCTTCGAGGCAGCGTCCTGCTGCAAGAAAAAATGCAGCCAGTTCTCGAAGAACTTCACCAATCTTTAAGTACCTTCCCCAAGGGTAGGAAAATCCGAATTTTCCATGCCAGGGTTCCCATTTTGCGAAATTTGCCTGAAAAAAAAAAAAAACACATTACCTAATATATTTTTTTTTATTCAATTTTAAGAAAGATATCTAATTGAAAATCGACGTACCAATGATTCATCCTTTGACTTGGAGTTCAACACTGACTTGCAAACGTTGAAGCTAGCACGGGGTTGGTTTTCCTTTCCTCTAACGATTTTGGTACATTCCCCAAAACAACCTACAATGAAAGAGGATAAATAAATTTCTCTTTGACTTAGCTATATTGAATCCCATCCACACTTATTTATGTAAGAATTTGACTATATATGGATCGGTTTGTACTGAAGAGTTACATCATTTATTGGTGTAATGGTTGAATTATAACGAATTATTATCATGCATGATCGTTTATCAGGGTCGATCTTCAAAATTCGTTGGTCCGGGGCGAATTGAAAAAAATGGGTCCTTAACACACATTTTTTTTAAAATACAAATAATATTAAAACTAAGAGATAGAAAAAATGGGCTCTTAACACACAAATTTTTTGAAATACAAATAATATTAAAACTAAAGGATAGAAAAAATGGACCCTGAACACACAAATTTTTGAAATACAAATAATATTAAAACTAAGGGATGAAAAAAATGAGCCTCTAACACAAAAGAAATGGATCTCTAACATACAAATTTTTTGAGATACAAATAATATTAAAACTAACATATGGAAAAATTGGGCCTATGACACATAAATTTTTTGAAATACAAATAATATTAAAACTAAAAGATGGAAAAATGAGCCTCTAATACACAAATTTTTTGAAATATAAATAATATTAAAATTAAGAGATGGAATAAATTGGCCCCTAACACATAAAATGGACTCCTAACATAGGTTTTATTTTTATTTTATTTTATTTTTAATAAAAATTTTACTTAAACTACCGACACAAAAATTTTTGGGCCCTGGACGGACGCCCTGCTCGCCCTGCCCCAGGGTCGGGCCTGTCGTTTATGCTAAATTTTGTAAAAATGGAATAGCAATAAAAATATAATTAAAGCTACTTATCTTTCAATAGTTTAGATGTATATGTAATATTGATCTTGATATATATAAATAAAGTATTAAATATATTTATAATGATATTAAATAAAAAAATATTAAATGGGTTAAAAGTACTTATGCAAGGCAAGACTTTGGCCTCTCTTTTGTGTGTATATATATTGAAATAATAATGATATTAAGATTTTTTTTGTATATTATTTATTATATAAGATATATTATGTGAAAAACTTTTTTTGTTAATAGATAAAAGAAAGTAGTTCATTTGAAGTGATTTCGCCAACAATATTTTATTTAAAAAATCTCTCTTCCCGGGACCCATCATATGATACAGGGGTCACATCTTGATTTGTGATACATTACGTACATATTTGTGGCTAATATTTTTTAAATATTTTTTTTTAAAAAATTCAAGTTATTAGTAAAAATACAATTATTCCTCTGAAAAAAGAAATTCAGACTGTTATTTCATTCATGTAGACTAGAAAAAATTACTAAGTGTGTGTTTGGGAACCAATTAGGAATCCCGTTTCACACTTTCCTAAGCTGCAAACGTGACTAGAGCAAATTTAAAATTTTACGTTCAACATAAATGTAACGTAAATACAAACATAGCCTAAGATGAGCTCGTAGTATATGCCATTGCCATATATACCTTGAATTGTATTGGCAAGGTCCAGGAATCTTGAGACCGTGGAATCGTGAAGTTCATCGCTGGCCCACAAAGGGAAGACGAACAAAGTCACACAAATGCACACAATGAAGCCCATTAGTATATTCAAGAGACGCTCCCTGGCTAATTCCCAAACTTTCACATCCCCACGTACGCCAGAAACCACAACTAGATTGAAAGTCAGCATGAATATCATCACCCCATAATCGTATCTTTTCTTTATGCTTGGAACCAGTCGAAGATATGTAGCTACTGATCCTGAAATTAACCATAACGCATAATGTTCAAACACCAACAGCGTTAACTAGTTACTACTAACTATAATGCTTGTTGGTCCGACTTTTGAGTAAAATTAGACTCAGTGTTTCTTAAGTAAGGCATGAGTCTTCTGTTGTGGATAAAAGAATGTGATTTTTGAAGAGAAAATTTCACTGATCAATCAAGTTTTTGAAAAAAGATTAGTAATCAATAAAATTATGAAACACTCCACCAATGTTACAGTGACTTCCCAAAAAAAGAACTAGCTAGCTACTACTAGAAGCCAAGAGCATTAATTATAAGAGATATTATTTATCAAAAGCTTACCAAATATAAATACTGAAGCACCGATTATAATTGAATTGCCAACCCTGCCAATTCCAATGCTTTGGGCAAAAACTGCTGCTAAGCAACCTAGTCCTCCTCCTATAATAGTTCCTAGTCCACGATTGAAGCCCTTTCCTAGTGTGGCTCCTGAAGTGTTTGATCAAATTAATATATGTACATTAGATTCATTTTTTGCAACGAATAATAAGAGTTAATTGAATTAAATGTTGCTGAAAGTACGTACCTGCAGAGAATTCAAACATGACTACAACAGTCATGATAGCCCACATTGCATTTTCTCCAACTTGCTTAAAGAGAGGGTTCAAGAGGTATAGGAGTGAAACCAGAACCAAGGAGATTCCCACTTTGATGCAGTGGATTATCTTCCTCGTGTCATGGCCACCACTTTGCATCTGCTTGTGTCTGGGATTGGAAGAAGTAATGGAGACACAGTGGACTTCATTTTTCCCAAGATGGGAAATAATGGGTGGAAGTTGAAATCGGAATGTTTTATTCTCTTTTGATGAACGAGTCATATTCTCTTCTCCATTTGTTATGGCTATTACGTGTGTGGATTCCATTTTTTGTCTTTACTCTCTCAGTTCCTTTCCCTTTTCCTTCTAGGAATTTTATAGCTCATTCTCTTGGGGAAACTCTATTTGGACAGATATCCAATTTATACTATGGCATATAAGTGGAGACTGATGGTGATGGGAGATCAAACTCTAATTTCTATAGGATCCAAGAAATGCTGTGACGACATTTATTAATTTGCCTAAAATTATTAAATACTATAGATTCTTTTTGTTCTGAACCTATTAAAATCTAGATTTAGATTCACTCCAAAGAAAAAAGCTAATACATTAATTTAATATGCTAAATACTTAGACGAAAAATACTGTTATTAATAGTGATTTTACCTGATTTAAATTGGATTGTCTCTCTGAAAAATACTTCCGATCTAGATAAAAAAAACTTAATAACATTACCATCATTAAGTTTAATAGTAGGTTATTTTTTGACCTTACATCGAATACATATAACCTCAAAGCATAGGATCTAATATACAATAGAAATCAAAGGATTAATTTTCAAATGTATTTCTCACGTCTCAACACGAAAGAATCATTATCATGTTTTTTTTTAATAGAAAAATAATATAAATAGAGACATCAAATATACTTTTTAACTTCCATACTCTTAACTTCTTTCAAATACTAACTTAACTGTCGAAGTCTTTACATACATCATGGAAGTTTGTTTCGTAAAGACTGAAAATATTCTATTAGAAATTTAGAATAGTTCTTCCCTTTAAATTGGTATTGAATACCTTTAAATCTCTTGCTCTTCTTTTTGTCATGAATTTCAGATAATTTCCATCTAATACTAACAAATACGATAAGAAAATGTTATAAAATGTATCGTTATTCCTCGTGAATTGTGAAGTACGAAATTAGTGGATGTACAAACCCAAATTCAAGACATAACTTTTAGAGAATGAAATGAAACAAGTTCCGCCGATATCTTTTATGCACATTATACCCATGTTTGGAAGCAGTAGGGCGTCCTTACTTAGTGACCTTAGTGGAACACGTATATTTGCAAACACGAGACTTAGTGTACCTTATGAGGACAATAATGGTCCTCTATCTAGAACAAATAAAATTACCTTTAAATTTAATCACTTTCTGTTTCTTTAAATAAAATATACTAACACTTAATTATTGATCAGAGCAAAAACGATACAATTACAGAGAAAGATTTTTTTTTACTGAGATATGTTTTTCAATTAGATAGATGAACATAAATAGAAGAAATCATTCAAAGCTTTAACACGCCCCTTATCTTGTATGTTGTGCGGAATTCCGTATAGTAGGGATATACTTATCTGATGGCCTAATTGGATAGCTAGCTAAAGTTGTAGACCTAAAATGACCCCCACTAAGGCATGCAGTCTAATAGATGTTGCTCATAGAAAGACCACGACCCGACACTACAATGCTCACAACTTTCTGATTAATTGTTATGTGAACTTAGAGGATCAGCCAGATATTTGTCTTTTTTTTTCTTTTCTAAACTGCCAGATATTTGTAATATGTACAAACAATTCAAAATATTATCATATTTTAGGTGACCTTCAGGTCAAGAATGTCTATCATGATCAGGAATGCGCAAAAATGCGAAGTAACTACATGAACCACTATAATATGTATGCCTTAATTTGGCTTGGTCGGGAATAATTCTAATTAATATTTTTTTTTTACAACCAGGAGGACTTCTTATTCATCCATTGGCCTATTTTGGGAAAAGTGGATTGTTATTTTTTTTTTTTATCCCACTCTACAGTTCAATTCAATTTTATTGTTTCAAGCAATTTTGAGCAAAAAGAAAACTGAGAAAGTATAGAAAAGTGTAAACTTTTTGCACAAAAAAGAGAAAGATGGGAAAGAGAAGAGGAAAAGAAATAATAGAATTTACTTCTTTTTTTTATATATTGTGAATATAAAATTCTACATTGTTAATCACATAAAACTAGATATGATTAACTTTTAAACTAATTAGTATAAAATTAAAGTTAGTAATTTTTAATTACATATCAAATACATAATTACATGAAAGTATACGGATAAAAAAGTCACATGAAAGTATATTCCAATTAAATAAGTGTAACATAAAAATATTTTTGGAAAAAATATGTTTGGGGTTCTTTCTGTAAAATTTAACAAATATAAAAAATAAAACAATTATTTTGGGATGGAGCGAGTAATATTTAACATTGTTGGTTCAACATAAACTTACCAACTATAGTTGTAAAGAGGATTCTTCAATTATTTTTTTTATAAAAAGAAATGGGTCATCCATCCCACTCCCACTTAATTCATTTTTGGGTTGACTTATAAACTAGTTGTAAAGCGAGGTAACAAATTATTTTAAAATTAAAAATCTCACCCCCACATAATTTATTTTTGGGTTGACCTGTGATCACACTACCTACAAATTAGCTTATCAGTTATCACTTTGTGCAACTTTTCACGGTATGTGATCAAAATGGTTTATTTCCTTTATATATATGAATTGCAGAGTAAAGTATATTTGTTTGAATTTCTATTTTATTTTTATTTATAATTAAAATATTATATTTACTTTATTTTTTGTTTTAAATATTTATATAAAATAATAAAATATCATTTTCATATTTTTTCTTACTAATACTTAAAAATAAGAAATTAAACAAAAATAATGTATTTTTATAATTATTAATAAATAAAAATGAAATAAATTTTCATAAACCATGCATCAGATGGGTCTGAGGAATATGAGAACTGGGAGCATCAATTTTGTAATTATGCAAATCCATATTATGTCGCTGAACTAAATCGTAAATTGGGAGAAGTGGAGAATATGGTATTCGGTATAGAAGTCGTACGACTTATTGTAAGTGGTAGACAAAAAAAAAAAGTTTATAATTTTGAAGTTAGTAAAAAGAAGTCGTAAATATATTTAATGTAATTTGTAAACATATAAAAAATATATTGAATTTGTAAAAAATTTATGACTTCAATTAAAAAAACAGAAGTAATAATAGATTTTATGACTTATGAATTAGAAGTTGTAAAATTTATTACCACTTTTCACCATTTCAATTTTTTTTAAAATTATTCCTAAATAATAATTAATTTTTTTCTCCATTCCGTCAAAAAGCCTATTTTGCTCCCTCTCCGGGACTTCATATTCAGTGCTTTTAGCACTATCAAAAGGTGGTATTTTTTTTCTCCAAAGACAACAAAAATAAAAACTACTTTCAGCATGTTACCTTGCCAGCATCAGTACAATCGACACCTTGAATGCTTCACAAAGGGAAAGCATCAATATCAAGTACGGAACGTGAATTGGTTAATAAATTTTTTTAGTTCGAATTGTTGGTATTCAAAAGTTACATTTTGTTTTGTTTTCTCACTTAAACAAAAAGGAAATTACATTTTGAGTCCTATTAATTTGTATTAAATCGAGCAAATTTATTTTTAAAAAATATTTGATTATATTTATTTTGTTTGTAAAATTTGAATTCATAATTTCATTAATGAAAAGAAAAGTAAATTTCTGATCACTCAAAGTTACATGAGTTAGTGCACTGGTATATAATTTCATGGTGAAAAGCATGCACTATGACTTTTGTGCTTAATGTGTACTACATCTGTACGTCCATGCTAGGGTCAACACACAAATGAGATACGTGCACGCGTTAGCTATGTTGGCCGCTAACTTTTTGAAATAAGAAATAAAGTAAAAGAAAAAAAAAAAAAGCAGTAGTGAAATGAAAAGATTCACTTGTTTAATTTAATTAAATGTGAAGGTAAGCCTTTTGTAAGGTTCAGCTTCTGTGAGTGTTTGCCCTGTTTATATTGTCATCAGATGCATATGATAGTGGCAGAATTCGGTCTGTCTTAAACTTCCACCCACCCAAAAGCAAAATTGTAAAATGTATTAATAAGACTGGACAAATTTTTCTAAAAATATTTTTAGAAGAAGAAAATAATAAGAAAAAAATAAAATAAATATTTTCAAAGTAAAAATAAGTTCTTCATTAGTTAATTTTTAGAAATAAACTAATATTTTTTCTAAAATATGAAATGACATGTACAAATTAATCAATAAAAAACTCATTTTATCTTATAGAGAAGTTTATTTTATTTTTTTCTTCTTACTTTTTTTTTCTATAAATATTTCTAATAAAGTTTATATTCAAACAGACCTAAGACACAAGAATTCAATCACACCCTTCTCTTTTCCGAACTTGGTCTATCTTAATCTCAATCAATTTAGCATGGACATTATTTTCATAAATTTCATACAAAATCATCACAAACCTAAATTCAAAAAATGACCCTTTTTTTCTTTCAAAATTACAAATGGTTACGTGGAAATTTTAATTTCTTAGGATCCATTTATTTCTATTTTCATTTTTAATTTACAATATTGTCAAATTATTTTCAATATTAATAATTGTACAAGATATATTGAAAACAACTGTTTTCCTGTTTTCTCTGTTGTGTATAAATTTTTGAAGATAGGAAACATATTAAAAATAAGGTGATGGATTTATAAATTAAAAATGAAAATGGAAGTAAAAATAGTCTTATATTGTCTTTTCATATCAATTATCAATATTTTCACAACCACCAAATAATATTGTCATGTTTTGTGGGACTATAATGGATACAAGTGGGTATTCCATCAATAAAATGAGTCGATGTTTGAGTCTCAAGTTCTACTATTTTTTGTCTAATATATTTAAAATAATTCAACAATATATTTTTAACGAGAACAGGCAAAACATATATAAGGATATGTTATTGCATTGAATCTAACTTTTATACTAGTACGCATATGTAATATTGATTGACTACTTCATCGGACTAGAAAGAATGTGAGTATATGTTGTTTAGAAAGAACTTTTGGAAAGGTCCAATCCTCATCAAGGTGTGATTTTCTGAAGTTCTATAGCACCGATTAATTATTTTCAACATATACTTGTTTGACATGCCCACAAGGCAATCACACTAGTCACTAGGATATATATCAAGAACACCCAAAGGCTCTTGAGGCATGTTCAAAAGTAATTCCAAGAGATATATAGTACGTCTAATCATATTTAAGAGTTAATGGCTTCCTAGAAACTCCTATATAAACACTTTGCATGGCACATCACATTGTGCATTCTAACACAAAGTACCTAGGACAACAAAACTACAGTCGTTGATCTAGGGAAAAATAGTAGACATCTTATGACTACTTTCATCTCACACCGAAATGCAATTGCTAATTATTAACACCAACATACTTGGATGGGTAATCACCATTCCTAAGACCAACCACTTCCTCTATAAAGATTAAGACTGTCCACCCACAAGTATCTTCTGATCCTATTATATTACTACTCTACCCAAATTTCATATGACTTGAGTATTGAAGTTATTGTAAATGTCATCACTTTGTTTACTATATAGACTTGCGCTCAACTACTATTAGAGTAACAAATCACTGAGAAAATAACTTTAAGAGTGAGCCTACTATTTTGGACCACAAATGATATCGATATCTATGTGAATGCAACACAAACACATATTACATGCCTGTGTATTTCTGTGGTGGGTTTAATATACAATTAAGCTTTAGTTTATAAATAAAAACTAAACATCCAAATAAATCAGTATTTTTAAAAAAATTAAAGAGTACAAAATTTATTAGTTTCATTCATTTTTTTTCTAGTAAGATCTTTTTTTGTTTGGTTATGAACGCCCTTGATTACTAGTGTTTGACACCTCAGAACATATATATTCTACCTACTTGCGAAGATAAGCTTAATTGATAAGCTCGATGAGAACCAAACCACTTTGAAAGTTGAACTTTCTGACGAGGACTTTGAGCCCGTCTATGTGTGCAACCCCATAATTCTGAATATGACAAGACGCTGAGTGCATGTAACCTACAGAAAATTATGTTCACTTATAATCCTAAAGTTACATGAATAGTTCCAGGCAACAATTTATATAATGCAGGCCTTTTCACCTGAAAATTGAAATAATCATCATCTGCCAAATTTATGAATATAGTTAAATTTTTATAAATTAATAACCTTTTGAAAATATATTTTTCTGTATTAACTTCTACTAGTACTTTATAAAATTAGGACTTTTAATAAATTAATAAGGTAATTTTTTTAAGGCTTAAATATTTTTTCTCCCAAATAATTTTTTTAATTTTATTTTAGTCTCTAATATTTTTTTTAAAATTTGAAGTCCCTAATAAATTTATTTTTGCTTGTAAATAGCTATACAGAGACAAAAATAGAGAGACAAAAAATTTTAAAACAAATATTAAGAACAAAAATAAAATTTAGAAATTCATCCAGACCCAACAATATATTTAAGTCATTTTAAAGATCTTTATATAAAATATAGCCCAATCAATATCATCAATTAATATTTTTAATATAATTTAATAAAATATAAGAGTGCCATATTTTTAATCTCAATAAAATGGGCGAGTTTTGATTTTCGTTCCTTATAAATTGTAATTTTTTTTCTTTAGTTTTCATTTCTCAAAAAGTTGCCATGTTATGTTTTGTCTCTACTATTATGTAACATTGGTTAATTAGCTATGTATGTATTTAACAAAAGGCCATCCTAGGTGACACTCACTAATGTCTTTAGTACCATGTCAACTTGATATCTCTAAAAAAATTTGATCCTTAAATAAAATGTTATGTATTTACCGTAAAATTTATTTTAGGACCAAAGACTGTGATTTTAGATTTCGGAAGGATGACATCAAATAAAAATGTTTCCAATTTACTACAACCAAAACTTAGTATTTTATAAGAGCAAAAATAATAATTTCAAATGTTAGAGGGATGAAAAATATATTTATTTTATTTTATTGTAAAATAAAGAAACAAAGTTCAATATCAAAACTTGCTCATTTCATATAGGAGCTAATAAAACACATTTCAGCCAAAATAAAAACAAGAATTTATCGTTATTTTATTTTATTAAAATTAAAATTTAATTATATTTCATCTCTATCTAATCTATAGACGACAGATTAAATTTGGTAGACTATAACCAATATTAATATTGTTTTTACAATAATAAAATAACATTATAGTAAATATTTAAAATATCACAATATATTTTTGCTTATATATATTATAATGTTAAAAATGAAAAGAATATCAACTTATAATGAATATAAAAAATATTAGATAAAATATGAAATAATAAAAATTAATATTATAATCATATAAAAATTAAAATTAGTGTTACTACAATAATAATATAATTGTCTAAATAAAATAGTAAGAAAATAATATTAAAAAGGTAAAATAAACATGAAAGATTTTAAAATA
>PYAF01001862.1:874281-909056 GCA_007407185.1 Glycine tomentella
TGCCGACCAGCTGTCCTCCGAGCTCACCCTCCTGGCCTATCCTCCGCGCCATGGGAGTCCTTTGCTGGTCTGTCTGGGCGGGAGAGGAAGCCTCGTCGGAAACGGCTTCGGTCACGTGTACTTCTTCTCTCCGTGCCACGCCCTGGTTTTCGGGTAGGAAAATCTCCCTGTTTGGCATCTCGGAACGTGGTACAGAATGACTGTTTCTCGTGTTAACCATCGTTGAAAGGTGTGGGACTCGAAATTTAACGTTCCCCACAGACGGCGCCAATGTTCTGTATAATCTTTAGAACACAAATGTATAACACCGAAGTGCTGCGTGTTTGATGTTGGATCACTCTAACTCTGCAAGTCCAAGGATATCAATGGAGGATGATATCTTGAAACAGAAGATCACAAAGATACACCAATGGGA
Source organism: Glycine tomentella (assembly GCA_007407185.1). Classification (NCBI taxonomy): domain Eukaryota; kingdom Viridiplantae; phylum Streptophyta; class Magnoliopsida; order Fabales; family Fabaceae; genus Glycine; species Glycine tomentella. Next base: position 874,697 of record PYAF01001862.1, read on the forward strand.
GTTGGGTGTGTGCTCTATGTAATTGAAAGAGGGAGAGCTAGAGTGGGTGTGTACCTTTCACCAACGAGCGAGCCATATTTATAGATGAAATACCTGACCGTTGGCTAACTGCAACGTGCGTGAGTGGCTTCCTATATTTCCGGCCTCCACCTGCACGTTCGTAACTGCTTGAGTGGACTGAGTCTTGGTCCATGTACGCTGAATCTTAATAACATATTGTAACTATTTGGGCCTTAACATAGGCCCAATTATGACTCCAGAACACCTTCAAATTAATCGCGCACTATCTTTCCTTCCACACAATCGTATATCATCTTATGTTGATGGAACATGACAACTTTTTAATTTTCTCTCACTTTAAATTTAATTGTTTTCTCTTTCTTTTATAAACAAATTATATATAATTTTTCATCAGTGACAACTCCCACACTTCATCTAGCATAACTCCCATTTTTTTATCCGTCTTCTCTCTCATAAAACTGGAATTGCAAAACATAGTATTGTTATATTTGTTTTTATTTTTTTTTAGATTTATAAATGGAACAATATAGAGATGTTGGGTTGAACCAATAAGCATTCTAAGATCTATTACATCTACTTATGAGACATCAAATTCCAGTATTGTACTTCCTCTAATTTTTTCTCTTGTAATTTGAATCACCATCACTGTCTGCATCTTATTATTTGGGATTTACTGTTCCCAAAATTAAATTTGGGTTAAAGGTATTTTGCTTTACTCCAAAAAGGAGAATTTGATTAGTCTTTATCTCATCAATTTTGGATATTGTTGGGAATGATAAAAACCTCTTATGCAAAAACATGCTAAACAATGAAAGCAATCATGTTGAAAAAAATGATAGGTATGTGCAGCTTTATTGTATATTTATAAAATAAAATGATTTTTTTTTTTTTGCATTTTGAATTAAATTGAAAGAAAGAAATGCATCTTGGTTTACTAAAGAAGACAAATGTCCTGAAAATCCGTTGAATACATATAAAATAACATGAATCTTGATAGATTATAAAAAAAGAAAGTTGAATTTAGAAGGATTCATAGAAAGACAGATTTGTCACTGTACTCTTTTATTATTAGTTTAATTAATTCTTTTTCACATTTTATTTTTGTTTCAGACACCTATATGTAGTATCGAATAATATCAAAATTGGTATCTCATTACTTGCTTTGACTTGACATGTTATTAGTCTAAAAAAGGGTTTGAAACACAACATAATTTTAAACCAACTTTTAATAATGTATTTTTTAATTTTATTTAAAAATTGAAAATTATGATTTTAATTTTAAAACTAAATCATGATAAAAAAAAAACTACCTCTTCATCTGATCCAAGTTTTAAGTTTTAAAATTCCCCTTCTTTTTAGAAATTAAATAAATTTTAAAATTGCATACCAATAATTATAGAAATGAGTAACCCACTATTTTGGTTAAATGAAAAATATTTTTAAAAGAAAAATTAAATTTAAAGAAATTCTTTTTAAAATTATGATAAATTTTAGAATAAATTTATAAAAATAAAAGTAGAATTCTTTTTTTAAAATTTTTTGATTTGTTTAAAAAAAATTAATAAATTTTAGAAAACTAAAAGCAGATTTTTTTTTGGAAAAGCCATATAATTATAAACCTATTTTTAAAAATGGATTTTTATAATTTTAAAATCATTCATTTTTTAAAAGTAAATATTATGATTTTAAAATTTTCCATATTTCAAGAAAAGTAAATAAAAAAATTAATATACAGACGTACAGACACGACAAAGTTTCACTAATATGTATTATAATAATATATTTTCGTATTGGTTTTCAATATAAAATTTTTTCACACCTATGATACATGAAAGTTAAACTCAAATTTCATACTAGTAAGTATACTCAACTTTTTTATAAAAAAAATATCTAGAAAAGAACGCCAACAAATTGGCACATACATGGCCCCGAACATGTATACGAAACTGTCTGGTAGAGCAACCGGTCAAAACACGACCATGTACGAGGCTATATGAACCCTTCCACTAAATTTGGAGGATATATATATATATATATATATATATATAATGCTTCCATCCTCCAATTCCCTATTTAGACCTAACTTATCCGCCAGTTATACGGAAATCGTTTAAATCTTCTCGTTCTATGTATTCATTCTTTGATTTCTGATTTAATTTTTAATTAAAATGATTATAATTTTTTTCCAATATAAACATTTAACTGCAAAAGAATACTTAGTATAGGAACATGAAAAAATATATTCCACCAGTACATATTGTTGGATTACGAAAAAATGAGAAATAGAATTTTTAATAAAAATCTCTTTTATAATTAAAAATCGGAGAAGTTAAAAATAAGGAAATTAAAATACTTTTCTCTAACTTTTTTTTTCCACTCATATTTAGATAATTTATTTCTGTTTCTCTTCCTTCAAAACAAATAATCCGTTAATTAAGTACTCATTGGGAATGATTAATAGTTCTAGAAATCTTTTACCTTCGCTATTAGAGATTTGTTTGAGACCAAGAATAATCCGTTTTATCCTCTTCTCTTTAATTAAATTAGGTCGCCTTCGTTGCTCTCCGAATATTGTTGCAAAGTGCTAATTAAATACATGTATATATAGTTTGGTTTTCATCTCATCGATAACGACAAACCCCTATCCATGGCTTATTCCCTTATTTTGGAAACCCCAAAGCCAATGTTTCTCTCATTTGTGCTTCTTAGGAGAAGATAACCAATATCAAGGACCTGCAACAGTGGAAAACCTTGCTGGGAACGAACAATGGCTACACCACCGCCAAATAACAGCCTTCAGACCATGTTGCGGGCTGCAGTGCAATCTGTTCAGTGGACTTACAGCCTCTTCTGGCAACTTTGTCCTCATCAAGGGTACGTACGTACGCACGTTACTTGTTAATTAATTAATCATTTATTTGCTTCCTTAACTGGGTATAGTTACACAAATTATATATCTATGAGATCAACTTTTGCTTTCCAAAAAAATAATAATTTATGAGATCAACTAGTAACGAGATTGTATCTAGTAGAAGAAATTAGTCTCTAATAGAGTTATATTATGATTGTCTAAAAAAACAAAAATAAATCTATGGGGTCAAATTAACTTTATTTTTCATAATTAACCTAAGCCTTAATTACTAGTTATTGGAATGTATGTATGTATGTGAAATAGATGATGATTATTAACAGGATTCTGACATGGGGTGATGGATACTACAACGGAGCTATTAAGACTCGAAAGACAGTTCAAGCAATGGAAGTTAGCACTGAGGAAGCGTCTCTGCAAAGAAGCGATCAACTTAGGGAGTTATATGAATCGTTGTCTGGTGAGGAGAAAAACGCGCAAACACGAAGACCATGTGCTTCTTTGTCGCCGGAGGATCTAACGGAAACCGAATGGTTCTATTTGTTGTGTGTCTCTTTCTCCTTTCATCCTGGTCTCGGGTAAGTCAAGTCAAGTCAACTCTGTCTAATTACATTTTTTACTTTGAAAATTAATTCCTTTCTCTTTTCACTATCGGTATCAACCCTTCACCACTACTACTTTTGGTCTTTAACTTGGTGTTCATGGATCATGCGCCTTCTTTGTATCAAATATTTTCTCTTTTTTTATCTTTACTGCTGGGAGAGGGATCGATGATATAGATCATCATAAAGTGCAGTTGTATATATAAACAATTAAACATACAGCCTAGCCATAGCTAGGATTCATTTTTTAGATCAAACGCTTTCGTCTCTTGCCACTCGATTTAATAATAATGCTATCAAATATCAATACAGAAGTTGTGTTTGTAAGAAAATTGAGTTTCTACTTTTGGGAATGAAGTAATTTTTATTATACTTTTTTTTTTTGGATATGAGACTTATACACCGTTGAAAATTATAAAATCCTCATTTTTTTTAAGTGAAATCATTTTTGTTGCATTTATGTATAAAAAAAACACTTGATTACTAATGAGTTTTGTTAAAAGACTCTCAAAGTATATATTAAAAATGAAAATCTCATTTTTCAGAGTGATCGAATAATATTTTATTATATTATTTTCCTCATTATGAAACACTTTATTTCATTTTTAAATAAACTACTATTAAAATAATGACCTTTAAATTTATTCTTTTAAAACAAAATTTCATATTTTTTCCTTGAAACTGATGATCTTATGTTCTCTTCTAAAATATAACAAACTATTAAACCTATTAATCCTTCAGATTTTTTGAGTCAAACATTCTAATCTTAATGATTTTAAAACCCCCTCACTTGTCCCTAATTTTATGAAATATCATTCGCTTTAATGTTTTTTTTTTCTTTCATAAAATGATAAAAAAAATTAAAACGAACGATATGTTTTTAACACAATCACACATATCTTTGAAACTAATTTCGGGATTTACTCCAAAAAAAAACTTGGTACCCATTATTTTAATCATTCTTTTAATTTTAATACATTTTGAATATATTTTTAACTTTATATTTTTAAAATTCAATCTAAATTTAATTCAGTTACAAGTCGGTCGAGGATCGATCAACTTTAGTTAAAGCTAATAGAGAAAGAAATCTGCAATGATGATATGAAGCATTCGAAGCAAAGATTTTTTTTTTCTTCTTGCTTTATTCTTTTCCACTGAAAATAAAGTTACTCTCGGTGAATTAAAAAGACAGAGACAGACCCAGCCCTAACTTTAGTTAAAGCCAATTTAAAAAGGGAATTTCTATAATTGATATGCTCAATCTTACGAAGCAAATATAATTTTTAATTTCCTTTTTCTTTTTTTTTTATTTTTTCAAACATACAACCCCTATAACATAAAGCAAATGTCAACGGCCCGAGACTTCATCACTTCTTTAGAAATGAAAAGATGTAGCTACTTTCAGGGAAACAAATGAGATATAAAATTTATTAATGGTTAAAAAAAATTAAAAATATCACATGTTAACAAAAACTAACAAACAGTTTAATATGCAGAAAGACAAAACTTTGTATAGCAGCTGCAAAAGTTTAATATGCAGCCAGTTGTGCTAACATATATTATTTCAAAACAACTTAAACTTCTTTGATTGTTTTGAAGCTCAAAATCATGTCAAGTCTTCCAAGTTATAATAATCGATTATTTAAGAGATAAATAACGGATTTTCAAGAATTAAAATGTAGTCGCTATCCTAAAGGAAAGTAAACCAATTAGAATCCATAAAAGTACCTTGAAATGATCATGCCTAAAAACATTAGAATCCATGACAAATATCATTTTGCAAACCAAAATAAAAAACATAATAACAAAAGAAACCTTGGGTAAACCTAAGTTCATCATATATAACTCACAAAGCAGAAATGGTAAGAAAGGGAATAGTCCTGTATCACTTTGTTAATCTCATCATCACTATTTTTCCCTCGCCTTCACTACAAATCAAAAAAGAAAAAAAACACAAATAAAAGTAAAACAAACAAGTCACCCTCATCTCAACCTCACAAACCCTCTTCATCCTTCTTTTCATATCTTTGTATGATTGTATCATTCATTCATTCACTAATCACTATGTTGCTGTGTGGGGACATTCTAGGCTTCGAACTATTTTGCAGTACGTATGTTTCACCGCATGCAACACCACGTCCTAGCTGCTTGCACAGTAGCCCTTACCACACAATGCATGATTGTCACTGCACAGCATGACCACACTGTTCAAGAACCACCACTCGTCCTTTTCACGGCTTCCCTATTTGTTTTGACGAAATACAATTGTAGAAAGGGTCAAGACGCTTAACAGAAAAAGTCACTTCCTTCACAAATTTGGGAAGGGGCAATTTTTATGTGAGCCCCAAATATGCAATTTAAGTCTATCTTTTTCTAAATCAACCGTGCCAAACAAAGTGTAACTATAACCTCATTTCCCCAAGGCCCAGATGAAAAATATACACTATGATCTGCCAGTGAACTTCATGCACGCTCCAAGACTTTGGTGCACATGCAATCTAACTTATTCATGTTGAAATATAACCTCATATCCAACTACTATGAACTTTCTCTCAGCTGGGTCAATTCATTAGTTCTACTTTAAACTTTCCAATCGCAATTTTCTCTCCCTCACCCCCTCTCATCTTTAGCTTAATAGTTTTTCGCACTACTTTTTTCATTTGGGTAAGTATACTGGACCTCCAAGTTTGGATGATATATTATTAAAACAGCTTTAGGTGATCGATAAATGTAAGTGTAGCTTCTTTTCACCCAAATCTTTGTCTTCAGACTAAACTAAGGTGTGATTGGATAAAAGGGAAATTATTTTTACACTGACTTTTTACATTCTTTAAAGAATATGTATTGGAGGGTTCAATTCTCTTGTTTTAATTATTACTTAAAACAAGTGGTATAAGAATGATGAAAACATTGATATGTGCAAATAATATCAGTTTTGTGAACTATAATCCCTGCACACAGGTTAAGGAAATATTAAATACACTATTTACTTAACAAAGCATGAGTTAAATTAATGACTTATAACTGATTGATGTACTATAAGGTTGCCCGGAACAGCATATGCCAGAAGGCAGCATTTATGGCTCAGTGGTGCCAACGAAGTAGACAGCAAAACATTTTCAAGAGCTATTCTTGCCAAGGTACTTACCAAATACAGTAGTAATTCACACTGGTCACTTTATCCTTGACTTTTGGGCACAATTCCCAGGCACTGCAGAGACACAGAAGAGAATAAGAAGCATAATCTATCCTTTTTTCCAACTCTATATATGATTTCAATACAAGATATCTAACTACATAATTGATTTTCAACCACTTATAGTTGCTTTTCAAATTCTCCCGAACGTTTTCTGTGCTACCATAGTTATTTAAAATTGGAAAAAATTCCCATGCATGCTTCACTTACTAATTACTAGCTTTTTCTCTCTCCTTTTTCAATGACGGCAAAATCTTCCACTGCCAGAGTGCTAATATACAGGTGAGAAATTTTCCAACTTGTCCAGTTCTCCTAGACATAGCTTGATAAATTCTTTGTTTCTTGAAAAAGACTTTTTTGATAAATAAAGTGGAATTCATCAAAGTAAAAGAAAAGAGATGAATAATAACATAAAAAATCCATCGTTTCAACATACAGAGTCTGACATATAACAAAACAATAATAATAATAAAAGGAGCTAGAACAAAAAAAAAATAACAAAAAAGATTGTTTCGTAAAAAATATTTATTTATTTTGGTCTTTTTATAACATATTTTATATATAATTCAATTGTAATACATATTTTTAATTTCTAATTTCATTAATTAGATAAATTCTATTAAGAAAAAAACATGACAAATAGATTATTATACATGAAATAACCTAATTTCACCACTTAATGGAACAAAGCTAATATAGAGTAAAACTAGAGTCCGCCCAACATTTTAAAATAAACATTTTTAAAACTAATGAAAGAAATTATTAAGTTTTTTTTTATGATTTTTTAAATTTTTCTGGTAAAATTTTAGAGATTCAAATTTACTAATTTTATTACAATAATCAAATTTATTTAATATTAAACTATAAGATTTAAACTTGTACATAATAGGAAAAAAAAGAAGTATAACTGTATGATGATAGGGAAATACATATGATTGAAAAAGAAACTGATATGTATAAAAAAAATGGCATTAATGAGTTGAGAAAAATTAAAAGATGCCAATTTATACAAAGAGAGAAAATCTCATGAATGAAATCGAAATGCATTTTCTAATAAAAATATTTAGTTATTCTTAATAAAATAATATTATTTATCAAGTAATTAATATTTTTAATTTTTAAAAATAATCAGTAAATAAAATATATGTTATTAGGACTGATGCCATTAAGTCGGCCCGACTAAATGCATATGAATTATTATAAGAAATATCAAAATTGAATAATTTTGTAGGGACAAAAACGTAATATACTTAAAACATACTGTAAGACATTTAGTTATACGCTCAAGTTTTTGCCATGCAAGCTGCAGACAGTGGTGTGCATTCCAGTGTTGGAGGGCGTCGTTGAGTTGGGCACAACCGATAAGGTAATAGTAATACATTAAATAACAAAAAAAGAATCCCTCGTAAGTCAGTAATAATATTCATCGTGTGTTGTATTTTTTGAACAAATTAATAATGTCGATCCTTAATTAAATACTAGATGACATGTTTCTTCATCAATCAATTATTAGATGGAGGAAGACCTAAATTTCATCCAACACATAAAGAGCTTCGTCATAGATCAGCAGCATCCTGCTCTCACAGCAAAGCCTGCACTATCAGAACAGTACTCCACTTCCAATCCCACTTCTTCTTCTTCTTCACACCCTCTTGTCACTGCCAATAATATTAGTCCCATCCAAAACATTGTTGATAGAGGAGAAGCTATAATTTTGAATAATACCGAAGAAGCAGATCAATTAGCAGTCCCTAACAGTAGTTTCATACCGAGCGAGCTAATGGAACTGGATGCCGCCTTGGAGGAATTCAGGGTTGGATCACCTGGAGATGGCTCCAACCACTTGGATTCATTCCCCACTGAGAAATCTATGGCACTGTGTTCAGCAGGGTTGGAGCTCCTTCAACTTCAACTACCACCAGCTCCAGGTAATTAAACTTCAACTGCTACATTATTTATTCACTCATTATATTTATACATGCACTTCTCTTATAATTCATTTTCTTCCTACTTTTCTTTCTATCTTTTTCTTCATATTTCTCTCTCTTATTTCTCTTCCTTCCACCATATATAGTACTCCTAAAAGATGAGGTATATTTTCCTTATTTATTTCTTAAGAAAATGTATATTTTTTGATAAAATATTATTTGGATCGGATAAGTTGATATGATAAAATGATATGTTTGTGAGCGAAGACTTCTATTAAAATACTTAAAAATAGTTATGAATAAATTAAGATATTATTAAGAAGATAATATTTTCTTAACTTTTTAAGAAAATTAAGAACTTCATTTCTTAACATACCGTTTCTTTATTAAACTCAACAGATATAAATTAGCAACATAAAGATTTCTTACACTCTGGTTGAATCATAAATTATTATATATAATTAAAAATTATTGATTTTATAATAATTATTTTAAAAATAATACTAAAAGTGATATTCACATTGTAAAAATCTTTATTTTAACAAAATATTAAAATTGAACTCTTTCGATATTTGTTTTTATTAAAAATATGTGATAGATAGTGTAAAAAAAAATCATTTTAAAGTGAGTTCATTAAATTCTAAAATAAGTTACATTTATGCTTAAATTTAGTACATTAATAGTATCAATTTATACTTTAAATTCACTTTATAAAAAACCTTTAAGAGTATGATGCATTCATACACCAACAACACTTTTGTTTTTCTCTTATCTGTCATCATATTATGTCATCTTTCATATTTATATTTTTCTATCTTCTGTCTCTTTCCCTTAAAGAGTCCATTAGCATTGAAGGTTCGTCAATCTTTTCCCTTCTTATTTATCCATGGCTTAATATATTTTGTTTTGCAGCACATCCTCCCACAGAAAACCTAGCACAAGGCGACACAGACACACACTACTCTCAAACAGTGTCCAGCATCCTTCAAAAGAACTCCAGGTGGTGGCCGGAATCACCCTCTGTCAACCACTTCACCGTCTCCTTCCAATCAGCTTTCAACAAATGGAACTCCGGAGCCGACGACTACCACCACCATTTCCACGTGTCAGTGGCCGGCGTCACCTCCCAGTGGCTCCTCAAGTACATTTTGTTCAACGTCCCTTACTTGCACACCAACTGTCTCAAGGGCAAGGGCACTTCACCATACGAGACAAGTCAGGTAATGGCGGAGCGTCACCGAAGGGAGAAGTTGAATGAGAGGTTTCTCATTCTGCGTTCGATGGTGCCTTCCGTGACCAGAATGGACAAGGCGTCCATTCTAGGAGACACCATCGAATACATCAAACAGTTGAGAGATAAGATTGAGAGCCTCGGGGCACGTGAGCGTCTCACGGGAAAGAGAAGGATGAGGGAGGTGGAGATTTCAATCATAGAGAGCGAGGCGCGGTTGGATGTAGAGTGCGTGAATAGGGAAGGGTTGTTGTTGGATCTGATGACAACGTTGAGGGAGTTAGGGGTGGAAGTGATGATGGTGCAGTCTTGGGTTAAGGATGATGGAGTGTTTATGGCGGAGATGAGGGCCAGGGTGAAGGAAAATGGTAACGGGACAAAGGCTAGTGTTATTGAAGTGCAAAATGCCCTTAATCAGATCATACCCCGTCATGAACCATACACACTTGCTTCCAGTTATCATTTTTAACCATGCTTTTGTACTTTAAGGTGAAACGGGTGTGCCAAAACAAGAAAGATGTGTGTTAAATGTTAATTGAATAAGTTTGTGTAAAAAAATAATTCATTTTATGTTTGGTCAACTAAGTACGTGAATTGATAATGTAAAATATCATGGACTTGCATGGGGGGTGGAGGGTTGTGCCATACCCATGTTTGTCCTCCTTAATTAGCCTCTGCACGTAATATATATAGTTTTACGACTGGGCTAATGATGATGCCGGAGAATGATCTTGTTAGGAAAGTTACCGTGAACATTGACCATGTGCGATATCTGTTGTATTGAATATTGAATGCGTGAGTTCTTGTCTAATTGAGATAAAATAAATATAGTTTTTAAATTTGACATTAATATGTTTCATAATAAATTAACATGCTAATAAAAATATATCCATAAAGTTAATTTGTAAGCAAAAAAAAATACACTTAAAAATAAGTCGAAATTCCTAACATAATATTTAAAAATACACTTCAAATAGAACTTTTTGTGAGAATTTCAAACCCATTAGGAAGATCAAAAGAAAAAGGAAAGGAGAAAATAATAGATTTGATCTCACTTCTATAAACTTCTCATCCTTGTCCCCTCCGTAACAATGTTTCAACTTATGCCACATGTTATAGCACCACCAGAACTGAAATGTCACACCATTAACTGGTGACTATATAGCATATTGTGAGTCTCAAACTCTAAACAACTGTCACACTAAATTCAACTACATCTTCACATAAGTGCAGATGTCCTAATCCAAAATAATTAATAAATTTACCTTCAAAATTGATTTCCCTTGAGGGTGGTGCAGACTGTGCTCTCCAACCCATTTCCAGTTACGTATGCTCAAAAATCACCTCTTACCAGTTACCAATGGAAGCACCCCTGGCTACCTGTGCTATAAATAACGCTAGAGCTACATCATAGTAAACCAATGTAGAACTTGATCACAACTTCCATATTCATGGGGTTCAAAATATGTGAAAAGTTGCAATTACTGTTTTTCCTAACTGTGTTTTCTTTTTTTAATATGTCAACAATCCTCATTTGCGTATTATTTCTTACCAGGCCAACATATGTATTATAACATAGTCTTGATCCAAACTGTTTTATAATAATGGCATCCAAGCTTAACAAGCTCACATCTAATGAAACTACAACAAGGAAACATTAGCTTCAAGCATGAGTCATATTTACAACTTGTTTTTCTTATATCTTAATTTGAAGCGGAGGATTTCATTCTTCTGGCATCGGGTTCATTGCAAGGCCTTTTATCACATGTCGACATTGAAACCTGTAAGAAAGAGAAGGATGTAAATCATTCAAAAGTAAGCAACAACAAATAATATAACGGTCATAAAGTAGAGGGAAAAAGACCGCATCGTGAGGAAAACTATATAATTAGATGTAAAATGGAATGCTATTTAGGGAGGTAACAAATGACAAACAGCATGGCAAATTTATGGTCCTCTGGCAAACAGTAATGATCAGCCTAGACATAAATGTAAAAAACCTGACAATGAAAGAATTGACTACTAAAACTATAATGTAGCAAATGAAGAATGTTTTGAAGGAACATGTTTGCTGGAATTTTTCATTTCCTACCAACAAACCTAAGTCAAGACCAGCAAAAAACAGGAAATTTGGCAAGCAGCATCAAGGAAATTCATATAAACAAAAACATTATTGTTATATAAGATGCATATTCATAATTTGTGAAAGATACCAGATCAAATCTTCTGTAGTAGCAGTCACTTCCTGATCCTGGTTTCGGCACTTGAACAGTAGCCCGAGAGGCACAACCTACGGTAGAAATGCAGTTCAGTTGCCAGCTATTCATACAACAATCTCAAAGAAGCAATATATCCAGGTAACTACAGTAGGGCTGCTTATTAACTAGTTTTTAGGAAATCAATAGAATAGGTACAACAACAACAACAACAATCATATAAATACTTAAAAGGTATTAGAAGTGAGACAATCTGGTCTTCAGTTGAAATTGAATCATTTGATTCATTTCTAATGAATTAAGATGATTTTTATGATGAATTGTCAATGATGATGATCTTTATGATGAAATGTCAGTAATTTTAAAAATAGTTTGAGCACCAAATTGACACTAGTTTCACAAGCTTTTATCCCCTTAACAATATTTTTGTACAAAATAATAATCACAGTATCTGATGAAACAAAATGTGTCACATTTGAATCCAGGAAGTAACAAATATTAATACCACTCACTATCTTCTTTACCAAATAAAGAAATTATGAACATCACAAAGGCTCCACTAACAAATACAGCACATGGTTCCCTATGCAAACAGAAACCATCACATACTTCCAACATTATAAAAGACAACCATAAATTCAACATGTCCTCATAGCCTATTTTACCTTTCTGTTATACCTAAAGTCACGTTTAGGCAGAAAATGCATAGGCTGATTGAAAGAAGAAGGGGCCTTGATTAACACAAACAATTTGATAGGACCTACATAAAAGCAGGTAAAGTATAACAGTGGCATTATTATAGAACAAAGCATTTAAAAAAATTAGGAGATAACATAAAGAAAATTCATTCAAATTAGGAGTATATACTCAAATTGGTCCTTCAAAAATACAAGGCATATCAAGTTGATCCAACAAAGATTTCAGACATCAATCTGATCCCCCAATTTTAAATGAATACCAATTTAGCAACTCAAATTGTCTTTGAACAACAATTTGGTCCCAAATTGATGCTTATTTCACACTACAAAAGAACAAAACGTTGAAGGACTATCTTTAAAACTCATCAATCATGTAACTTTAGAGGACCAATCTGAGAATTTAATCTTCATATTGGACTCTGTTTAAATAAACTACTTCCATAAGCACTTATAGGAGAAGAAAAAGAAATAAGAAAGAAAAATAAATTGAACTTCTCCAGCTCTCCCATAGGTTAAAATCAACTTATAGAAGCTCTCTCCTCTAACTTCTTTAAAAGCTGAAGTGCATAAGTTGATTTAACTTATGGAAGAAACTTGGTTCATTTTACCTTCTTATATTCTCCTCTCATAGGTGCTTACCAAGCAAACAGGACCTTAATGTTTATCAACTAGAAAGAAAGAAAAAAGTGAATAAGTACCAGGATAGGTCACAGAGCCAGCATCCTTTGATATCAATGTCCGAATGGCCTGTTAAAGAAAACACGAAACATAACCTCCAACATTCCTTCCTCTCTCACAAAGCACATATCATCTTAATCCGGAACACAAAAATACTACTATCAGTAAGGAACCTTTCTCGAAAGAGTGTCAGCCGCTTTACTCCTTGCAAAATCATCATCAACCTTGGAAACACCAATTTCATGGGAAAAATTCAAGACATAAATATGCTGTGGTCGAAGTGGGCTAGCTCCGAGCGCCAAAACGACACCGTCTATGGTTGGAATCTCGCTGATCATGATTTTAAACGCGGTTTGCACATTCAAGAGTGAATTCATCAACTTATCTAATCTCTTGATTCCCACCTTGATATCCCTCATTTTGCTAACGTGCTTCCTCCGAAACGATGACTTCACCTCAGTTCCCAACTCCATCTCCTAAGGTTAATGATAAATATAGGGTTCATGCAAATCAAAGATACAATAATAAATTCAAAATTGAAATTCAAAATTTCCACTAAGAATTATAACCTACCAGTTGCTTGTACTCCGAATGCATTGCGTCAAATTCGACGCTCATATCCTGCACCGTGCTGCACAAATTAAATGTCATTAGCGGCAAAAAATGGAAATTGAAGAATCAAATTCCACATGCTTGGAACTGTTATTGAGCTATTTTTAAAATAAAGGAAAAGTGGATGGGCGTTTTGAAGAGAACGAAAAGGACATACGAGGGGATTTGCTGGTGCATGTAAAGAACGAACCCTACGACGTCGTAGATGGTGTGAAAGACGGCGGAGCCGTCGAAGGTATCGGATGCTGTGTAGATTTCTGTGTAATCAATCTTCGGCTCTGAGTTCGCCTTCGCCATAGTTTCCGTTGTCAAATTCAAATCTATGGCTATGTTCTTGCTCGATTCAAATGTCGCAAATCAAAATCAAAAGACCCGCCAATCAGTGGGCTCATGCTGGCCCAATATGAAAACAAAACCCACTTTGTGGACCCAAAGTTAAATAACAAACATATGTTGAAAATATGGGAAAAAATGAATTTTTGTTTACTTTCTCTTCTACTAAATAGAAAAAGAATCAAAAAACATTTTTTGTGTTTTCTTTTCACTTTGTTTTTCCACCCAACCAAGCATATCATCAACTCTCATCTTGGATAAAAAAAATCGCATTTGTGTTAAAATGCAACAACCACTTTTATCAATAAGTAACTTTCACAAAATCATTGTGTTATTCAATATATTGTTTAGTTTAATGTAAGAAAGGAATTTTGATTAAGAGGAGAGGAGAGAAGGAAAGGAAAAACAAGTTACTCCATTGCATTGTACTCAGAAGGCTTTCATGGACCATTAAACTCCCTTGTAAGGCACAAATAATAAGTATCCTTAATCATTTAAATACTTACATGAAAAATCTATTATGATTGAATGGATGTGATAAGTTCCAAAATAGAAACGTCAATACATTACAGTGTTAGTTAACATGATAAGTTAATGAATTGTCAAAATTATTACATCATTAGTGTACTAAAAAAATTTGAAAGACTAAAATTAAAAGCATCCTATTTTATAAAAGAGAAAAAAAAAATTATACACTAACAGTGTAAGAAAAATTTACACAGTCATTCAATTACAATTCATGAGATGATTTATGATTAAAAAAAGATATATCAATACATGAAAATTAAACTCTTTATAAAATAAGACAATGATTATTTAAGCCTTATAGTTTTGAAGGTCCAAATACGGGAAGAAAAAAATCAATTCAACAAAGGAGTTTCATAATCGTAAAATCATTCAAATCAGGAATATACTTTTTGAAACTCCCCAAGTCCTAGAATTCTTTTTTTTTTTCTTCCAAAGCTCCAGAAGTGAGAATGCCAACTCCAAAACCGTATTAACTGTTGAAGGGTGCCAGAAGCAAAAAAGTGGTATAGAAATGTAATCTAAAATGCTTAGGGTGAATCTCTTCTTGTTACAACATTGTTAGTGTATCAGTGCCTACCATTTAGGCCACTTTTTTGGGAAAACCACTCGCTATCAAGGCATTTAACCTATATCCGAACACCTCGTTTTTATATTACCGACCACGTCTGTAACACGAGATTTTCCTGTACAAATTTCTGCTGCAGCTACAACTATAACCTAAATAAATATTTTCCTAAATCCATAAAACAAAAATATCTTCGAGGTAGAAACCAGAAGATGAGGCTTCTGAATCAGCTACTATCGTGTATCGACAGGCAGCGTTTACCACCTCCTTACTAGCAACACAACACTAGCTAACCTCAACATTCTTAGACCCGCAAACTAGACTGTAAATCTGTAATGTCCCCAAAAAACCATGCTTCCTGAAAAAAATTTCGACAATAGGCAGTCCTGATCAATTATCAGTACCAGAATTGGAAAATCAGTAGACGGAAAAATTATACTACTCACCACATACAAACATTGAGTAATTGACCAAAGGTATCCCAGAGGTTCAAATTAAATTGGCACAGGGTAGTGACAGTATAGCTTTTCCCCGTAGTCATACACCATATCGTCTCAAAGCATTGCTCAAGCTTGGCATCACATTATATGCTTGATACGATCTTCTGAGTTCAATAATGGAACCGACCTGGATCAACAAAACCAAGAACTAAGTGAATCTATACAACAGACTAAGAAGTTGAACACATCATTTGATGCTTTATGTATTATGTTTAAGGAAAGTCTTTCAAATTTCAGTACTGTGTACAAGTACGACACATGCACAAATTCCATTATGTTTTATAGAAGGAAAAGTGTTCGACTAAATCCCCTTATACCCAATGTAAATGATTCATTTCTTTTTTAGGTGACCAAAATAGAAAGTATATATCAGTACTATACTACCAGTACCAGTGACATGCCAGCTATGTGCTCGCAAAATTGGAATTACATAAAAAGCAATTCAGGCAAGTGCAGCTGGCATGACTTTCTTGCCTGATAATGTCATGTTGCCAATGAGTTTGCATGCAAAGTATAATTACAAGAATCCATCTTGCACTTACAATAATTAGAACTGATGTAAAACCAATAGCAAATCCAGCATTGACACGCCGTAAATAGTGGTCAAGAACACTTGATGTAGTGGCCAGAACACTTAACAATAGCCCCCCTGCAAATTTTCCACCAGTTAGTGAATTAACATCAAGTAACTGGAAAATGTTAGATTTGATAGACATCAAAATGAATCTAAAATTACATGTCATTCACCAGTAACATACCCCAAAATCGTGTGGATGCCTGAACCTTGGAGAGGTACTCTATGGTAGCCTTTCCAGGCTTTATGTTTGGTATTCTCGCACCCATCTTATTTAAATAGTCAGCAATTTCCTTTGGCATGTTAGCCTGTACATAATCCACATGTAGGACCATTTACAAAGTATATACTAGTCATTCCGGTATTCTAATGTAGTGTGGAAAAATTTTAATGAGCATCAATTCAACCAATTTACAGTAAATGTATTTCAATTGCGTTGAAAATAATCAGAATAAGCAGTTCAGAATCAGATAATTGCATAGATGCATAGAAAACAGCTTTGACACTGCTTCTCTTGTTCCATTCCATATTCTCCTCAGTAGAAAGCAAATTTGGTTTACAAAAGTACCAAGGAGAGAACCATTTGGCTCCATACAATACTTTAGTTTAGATTTACAGTTATACACTGCAAAACTTTGGTTGGAGTTTTGCATAATTCAGAGTCAAATAAATGTCTTGGTAACTAAATTTTGAAATAATGGATTACATTCGTACATCGTGTCATAGTGACATTTTGGGACTTAGCATAGAAACTTGGTTAAAACTCATTTTAGTAATAAACTTTTCAGTAATGTTTTGATTTCAGAACAGAATCAGTCTTCAGACAAAGTGTTGCTGCAGCCTTAAATTTATTCATCCACTATTCTTTCACATATTATTGATTTATTGTAAAGTAAAATTAACAGCTTATATCAAGATGAAACTCAAGACAGACTGGAAACTCTTTATATCAAATGTATCAACAGCACCAATAGAAGTAAAACTAACAGCAAAGAGAAACTTACAATATCGAATATATTAAACAGGAAGACAAAAAAAGCATATATGGAATAGTAAACCCATGGCTCAGCACCAACAGAAGTTTCAGGGTTCAACATTTCCTTGACATGCTCCCAAAAAGGTGACCTCAGCAGACTGCCAATAATACCAATTTAGAAGTAAATAAAAAAATAAAAAGTCACTTTTGTACACAGCACATGTGCCAAACAGGGAGAAAAGAGCAAGAAAGCCAAGGCACTAAGATCATATGTATCAGAAATTTATAGACAAATTTACCAGCCAAAACTTAAATGACGAGGTTGAATCAAGAATACCAATTGAATATGGCAAAGCAATATATACAGACCTTGCAAGAATGCTTGGAAATGCCAAGAGGTAAGAGGTGGTAAGAACAGGTTGCATCCCTGCTGGATTAATGTTGAAAGGAATATATGGCTCCACTTCAGTAATAGGTGATTGCTCTCTGTTTCAAATTGTAAGAAATGAAAGTATCAATTGTCAACATCAGTGTACTCAAAAATACTACCCCCATTCCTATATATAAGAAACAAATGGGAACATCTTTTTGTTCCTGAATATAAGAAACATATGACCACCTTTAAATGCATTAATTGCTAATTTCCTTCTTATTTATTGTAAAGACTACTGATGAGATAAGTCATACTCATTGGTGGAAAAAGTTATCCCTTAAAAAATGAGTAGTGTCATTAAATGCAACCACCACTTAAACCATTTGATTCAATGGGTATTTTTGGAATAAAATTCAAATTTATGATATTACTAATTAAAGTTAACCAAATTAACTACTTTTATTGGTCTTGATGAATTGGGTATTTGTTTCTTATATATAGGAACAGATGTAGTATCATTTAATTCCATAAGAAAGAGAGAGAAAGTAGAAACTATCTGGATCTTCCATAATAAATAAGGGCAATAAAGTCTATTAAATGTATAAGCTAAGTCCAATATAAGTTAATATTCAAGCCAGAGGTAGAGTGTAGCACAATCAAATATACTGTTTTCTCATCCAGCAGTACAAACAACTTTCCTCAAGAACAACCATAATAGAAAATGTAAGTACAATGTTTTTACATGAGTGAGAGAATATCAAAACAAGGTTCAACTGTATGAACAAAGACAACGCCATTACCTTGCAGCAGAAGCAAGTTTAAAACCATAGTACTGCAGCTTTACTTTCCTACAACCTTCAGTTACTACAACTGCCCACATAGTGACAATGGTAAAGATACCCAATAGTGCAAGCACATATGGCCACCAACTTACAGCACTCACTGCAATATTAAGAAATACAAATCACTAAAGTTATAAATGATTCCATGAGATAAATAAAATAATACTATTGTTTTAGATATTTTGACCTTAAATTTGTATAACACTCTTATAGTAAAAAAAATAATTATATGCACTCTTGTAATATTAATATATTATTCAAACTTTCTAAGCATACATGCTCCTACGAGCAAAACTAATTGCAGATTTAAGCATATTCCATATTTGAACTGCTATCTTGTGCATATTGATATGTGGATCATATCAGGAGGCAATGCAACAGATCCTCTGAAATTATCCATTCCTCATCTTTATGGACCTTTTATTTTATTTTTGAGCATGTATAAGTATGTCTGAGATATATTTGACATGATCAAAACAAAAAATTGAATAATTGAATATACATCTCTAAAGAATATTAAGTGTGTTTGGCTCATCTTATTTTAGAGAAATAATTTCTTATTTTTTGTCTGCTTCATGGGAAAGCTTTTAAAAAAATAAAAGGACTGTTTACTTTGAGAAAATGTTCTATTTTAACTTTTAATTACAAAAATGTCACCTAGCTTTCATTTCATGTTCTTTTATCACAAATTTATGTAAGAAACTGTGAAAACAAGTTATTTTCACTGTTTCCTGTACAAACTTTTGAAAGCGACAAACAAAACGAAAACAATGTAATTTTTTTGTAATTAAGAGTAAAAACGAAATGAAAATAAAAAAAGCATTTTCTCAAACAAAATAGTGCCTAATTCCCTTGAACAATTGTTACCAAACATGCTACTGGTAAAAAAATTAGTAGAGCATGAAAACCCAATTTCTAGATATCAGACATGTTACTTTAATATGTCAAAATTTAAGCTTGAGTGAGGAACATAGGGAAGGGAGATGAGGTAAAATTACAAAAGCCTTCATTTGCATCCAGACAAGTACCTGAAAGCTGAGTAAGCATTTTGTATAATGTCTCCATATATCCCGTAAGTATTCCCACACATATGATTAGAGACGAACCTTGACCTGAAGAAGGTATTATTAGTCACAGCAGAATGAATTCAATGAACAATGATTAAAGCAGACATACAACGTCTGATGAGTCTTTCAAATCACATAACTGACTTAGGTATGGGGATAATCAACATCTCCCATCCATTTGCAGTGAGGCAAAGAGATAACATTGAAGTCAACCAGATCAGCTAAAACTAAAATTGTCAGATTAATTATGATTTAAGTGTTTTCCCAACATTTCTACAATTTTCAGTTTTACCAAACTAAGAAGATCCTTGACACAGGTATATACTATATAGTAAATAAATTTCATTTAAATATTAAAATTGGGAAAATTCTCCCTCTAAATTTCAAATTCTGAATAAAAACTGACTTTAAAAAATGCAATTTTTAAATATAATTAAATAAAAACTTAAAAGTAGGAAATGGGTGAAAGAGGTGGATCTAAGCCATTAATGTGGAAAGACAATTTTCTCCTTCCTATTCAATTGTATTAAACAAAATACTAGGCTTTCGGAGAAGAGGGATTGGATGCCACGTGAAAGAATCTACCTTCTATTGTAGCCGTAGAGTATATTGAATACTTACAAAGGTTCTATCTATGTAGCATGACAAATTCAATAAAAAAGAATAGTAAATGAAATTGCAAAGTAACATAGGAAAAATAACAAAAGCAAATAGGTAAAAAGTCATTCATTGTCATCTTTTATGGTTCAAGATTATATGACTCGGTAACTCCTAACTAATAATTAAGACAAGTCATTTGAGGATCATCCACTTATTATCTGCATAAGTTCTTACAAATACAAAGTTGATATTCATCCATAACATTTCCCACCAAATGCTCTGGTTATCTTTTAAATTTTAACTTCCACAACTCAAACCAAAAGTGATAAAGTAACAGTTATGTGGCAAGAAAAATACCAAATCCAGATTCTGATATGGTATCACATATCCATGTAATTGTCATTGCACCACAAACCAATAAAACAGATGTCACCATTACATGCTTGACCCTGCAAAAGTAGCAAACAATTTAACAAAACAAAATATAATATGACAAGAGATTTTCCGCCAAATTTATGACTCAGTAAAATTATGACAACAATCAAAAAGAATGAAAACCATATTATCAAGCATAAAACAAAACAAAACAAAAAAAATAGAATAGCAGTTTTATAATGTGCTTATAAAAAAAGGTGATGCCATAACATAATGAAGGCCAATGACACTGCTATGTTCACCAATTATTACGATATCTATTTTTAAATACATCTGTTTAAATTACAGTATATGAAAATCATCTATTTGACCATACTCATGATATCAACTTGTGAAGATAACATTTGTAGTTAAATTATTTGTTGGATTAATGAAATCATGCTAGTAAAATATTCTTCTATACAAATTACCTATAAGTGGCAGCATAAATTGAATATGGAAGTGAGTAGCAAGCAACTATTAAAGCTTCCAGAATTGCAAAGCCAAATGACATCCACCATCTGAAATGTGCAGAACAAGTGAACAGTTCATCAGTTGAAATTCCTTAAATCACATATAAAGGGAGATAGAAAAACAATGTTTAGCTAGAAATTAGGTCACTGCTCAAGATGGATAAATCGACTCACATATAACTCTTAATCTTCTCATGCCCATCCAGACCTTCTTTCCGTAGCTTTACTAGAGAAGGGACAACATGACAGAGTACCTGCACATGAATATCTTGTATAAATGCAGTTCATAAAAGGCTGAAACATCAAAAAAGAAATCAACCATACACAAGAAAAATGGGTATCTGGTTGAGAACCCCAGTGTTCTTTAGTCTTTACAACCAAGTACTTCACAGTTCACAGTAAAAATAAGGAGAAAAAACATTCTTCTTTCAAAGATACTTATTTACAGAAGACTTATTTTCTTACATAATCTAAAGCACAGAGAGCAAAGTTTCCAAAGATCTACTTTGCTTTAAAAGAGGAGCACAAATGGTTTCGTATATTGATATATGTCGCATACTTTTATGAACACACTAGTAAAATTGTCAAAGAATTAAAAATCGGATATAATTAAAGGAAGTTGAACATCCTTTGGTCTTCAAAGTAACAGAAAGTAAACTTTTGCATCAAATATCTGTCAAAAACAAGCTCAATACACAAAGGGCCCATACCTGCATAATAATGGACGCTATTATCTGAGGACTGATTCCAAGCTGGAAAATAGATAGCTTGAGCTCAGCAGTGAAGTCACCAAGTTCATCTGCCAGAAGCTACATGAATGACTGTTCACATGTATAAACTTAGAAAAATATCCAAGCAAAAAATTGCTCTAGCAAATATTGAACTGTTGACCTAACTCAGTTATCAAATTGTATGTATCTTATCTTTGAATTTACTTAAATTCAAATTGTAGATATTTTATCTATTCTTAGGATTTCTATTTATATCTCATGTACAACTACAATCAATTTTAGAATGAGATTATCATCCTTCCACTACTTTCTATAGCAAAAACACTAGACAGCAGTCAAAATTTTGCTTCTCACTTCACACTCACAAGCAACCTTGAGCTAACACTCAATTTGAGATCAAATATGTCAAATTTAAGTTTTACACTATCATTCAATCACAAACCATCATTGATATGACTTTTAAGATAATTATCATAAAAGGCAACAAACTTATCCTACGTCGTGTGATTGGATGTCAGTACAAAATTGTTATACACTTGCATAGCCTTTTTTTTTCTCTTACCAAATTCACTCGAACATTTATCCTCTCTCTTCTTTTTCTTTTGTTTCTGCATTCAATTTTGAGTTAAAAAACGAGTATCACTCAATTCCTATTTGCCAATGAGCAAAAACAAAAGGTGATCACATGTTGTAATAAGAACTACAAAGTTAAAATCAAAGTGCGTGTGAGTAACTGGCAGCAACAAATGATGCAATGCAATGCAACTCACCAACGGATGATCCTGCTACGAAGCTCAAGTAGTCTTCCGGTATCAACCTTCTGTCAAAGCCGGGAAGAGGAATAAAATAACCGACGCGACTAATCACAATCAACACGGCCGTCACGAACAGCCTCCTCCGAATCTCGCTCTTGAAAAACGATTCCGCGGCGCCGTTAATCATAGAACCCAACCGCGCAAAGTTCAGAAACCTGTTCCTGAACATCAAAGTTTTCAATTGCAGGGTTCCCGAGTTGTCAGCACTCGGAGACGACGACGCAATAACCGGTTCGCCCTCATCGCCGCGTGTCGCCGGAACAACTTCCTCATCGACGCGCGCATAATCACCTCGGAGCCGGTCGGAGAAGCCAACGGAGAGAGTCCGGTTCAGCTTCGGAAACAAAGACCGGTTCGGTGCGCTGAATGCAGGGTTTGTGAAAAGGGAAACCCTAGATCCAATTCCGTTGATGCATTTGACGTATCTTCTTTCTGCATAATTAACGTTCAATAAGAGGCTACAATGGTTTGAATTAATGGCTTCTCTTTTGTTATTTTCCCTTTAGCGTTAAGAGCAGGGAACTTACCTCTGAGTGCGTTGGGTTTCGTTTGGAAGCAATGCGGATAAAAGTGATTAGGGGAGAATCGCGTTGCTTCCATGGTTGGACTTAGAACAATGGGTGTGAGTGTGGAAGCCGGGGTTTTTTGCGCTTTAAAAATCGATAATTAAACCCTCATCCGTGACATGGATCCTCTGTTTCGCGCACTATAGTTACACGATCTCTGGGGATATTTTCATTGGACCATGACACTGTGTGAGCCAACTTGGTACGTGGCCCTCGTTACTTCCTATATCCTCTACGCAAATCAGATTACGTAATTCTTTGATAAAAAAAAACTTGTGTGTTAAGTTGATTTTATTTTTTTTTTGAAAGATTTGATTCAATTGCATGAAAAAGAGCATGAAGGCGTTCAATATTGAATTTTAAAGAAAAAACAAAAAGAATCGCTTAAGGCATTGGACCTTGAAACAATCCTGACTAATATGTAATTTTTTGAGAAAAAAAAGAGAATTGAATGATCCTTTATTTAAGTATTTTTAGTTTTTTTAGAAAATATCTTGGGTTTGTGGTAAACTTTATGAAATCAAGTAAGTTGGGGATCCAACATGACATTCACAAAATTTATCCACGTGTTATTGAAACACCATCAAACAAGTCAGAGACCCAACATGGAGTGCAAGAGACGTAAGCGTATATTAAAGAAAACTAAAGTAGAATTACAAAAATAAATAAATAATTAACATAACATTATGTAATCAAATAAATCAAATGATAATAGAAAGTGATTGAATAGAAGTGAGGAGTACACTTAATAATTAGGGGTGCATACATGAAAAAAGAGAATGCAATTAGTAGTGCTTATTTAATTTCAAAATAGGCTTGGCCCAAAAGGTGAGTAGTGTAAATATGAAAATGAGAGTGTCAAATAGCATTTCAGAGAGGACCGAGCGCAACAATTGAGGTGTAGTTATGACAATAGTGGTGTAAATAGAATTACAAGTTGTTTCAAAGTGGGCGATGTTCAATAGTTAAGGGTGTGTGGTTACTAAAAAGGTGGTTGTAAACAGCATTAGACATTTGTATCAGAGTGGGCCAGGCCCAATAGTTAAGGGTGTGATTACTAAACAGTATCATATATTTTGTTTTAAAATGGACAAGGCCCAAAAGGTAAAGGGATTGTACTTATGAACTCGTGGGTGTAAATAGTAATATGTATTTTGGTTTAAAAATGGGTCAGGCCCAACAATTAAAGGATGCATTGATGAACACATGATTTTGTTTCAAAATGGGTCAGGGTAAAGGGTAAATTGGTGCACTTATTAAAATAGTGGGTTCAACGTGAAGGAGATGCAATGAGCCTTCGTGGAGGAGGCATGGTCCCCAATTGCCACTGGCGAGGGGGTCTGGCGGCGCGAGGCCACCGCGGAGGTGGCGCAAGGTGGTGGCCACAGTGGTGGGTGTGGTGGTGCACATGGTTGTGCCCGGTGGTTAAAACAAAAATGAAAACAAAAAAAAAAACTTGAGAAAACACAAGCAAATGCAACCTCAAGCCACCATGACAAGGCTGGAGGTTAAGGTCGCACGTCAAAGGCTCTCGCCTACGGCTAAGGTGCTTGCTGGTGAGCTAAAACGGAAAAAACGAAGCAAAAGAGAGGAAATGGGAAGGGAGAAGAGAGAGAAAGAAATGGGAGAATAAGGGGTCACGTGAGAATCTGCCATGCTTCCTCTGACGCAATGCCAAATGACACTAACGGATTGATCCTTCTTCACGCTCCGAGATCCGTGCCTCTATGTGTAATTTGTTTTTCTTAACTGTCTCTTGTGCTCTTGTGCTCCTGCTCTTGACCTAATGGGCTCTCAAAGAGTCCATTTGGTCCATTTTCCTTCTTTTTTTAAAAAAAAATGTTCTTCTTTTTTCTTTTTTCTTTTTCGTTTTTTCTTTCTTTTTCTACTCTTTATTTTTAAAAAAAAAAATTGTTCTCTTCTTTTTTTTTCCTTTTTTTTATTTTTTATATCTGGACAGAATTAAGATATGACAAGCACCAAGAAAAAAAAATATAAAATCAATTAAAGTAATTTGAACATTTTTAAAGAATACCTCATCATACACTAGTGAGAAAAGAATAAATTATATGATTTTTATCCTAAGAAGAGGAGATATAAAAAAGATACTAAAAGCCACATTGAAGGAAGTGATCAATGAAAACCTCATTATAAATAACGTTGATGAAACTTTAATCTTTAATCAAATAGAATGATGTTGAGTGATCAATATAACTTACTTCATTTAATACGATAAGACTTTATTATTATCATAAGTTTTCTTCTTTTCAAAAATCAATTCTTCAACTTCAGCTCAAAGACTCAAACAAAATGTTTTACTCTTTTTCCCCTGGAAAAATAAGCTGCTTCTACTCGCAATTAAGAGTATATTAAAATGAAGTGTGCGACGTAAAGAAAATTAACATAAAGTGTGCAATATATTGAACCGGGACCTTTGTGCTTCGTTTTATTATAAATTAATTAACAATATTAATATATATTACAGGGCCAGGGCTCCTATCATAATATAGCTGCACAAATAATTTAACACCCACTCTTTATGATGTGGAATTGCCTCTAACTTACTGCATACATATAGAATATCAGCTAAATTTTTGTGTTCTTTCTTGCGATCTCAAATCAGGAGCTAGTTAGTATGTCCATTCCTTTGGAAGAAATATCTCAGGAGAAGAACTTTGACTCTCATGAGAAACAACACTGCATTGCTTGAGAGCATCTTTCTGATCCGTTTTCTTTTTTGTTGACTCACTGGTGCATACTTCTCCGCTCGGGCTGTATTTGGGAGCTGCAATAAGATCATGGCATTATAGAACATTAGAACTTTCCTTTTATATCGTATCGTATAAGTTTAAAATTTAGGGTATACATTCCATGCGCTGAAAATTGTATGTATATATATTTTAAAACATTTTAATAGAAGATATTGGGATATGATATGTAACATATTTTTCTTTTCTTAA
Organism: Glycine tomentella; assembly: GCA_007407185.1. NCBI lineage: Eukaryota > Viridiplantae > Streptophyta > Magnoliopsida > Fabales > Fabaceae > Glycine > Glycine tomentella. The sequence goes on from PYAF01001862.1 coordinate 901,065, forward strand.
ATAAAGGGCTAGCTAGGATTCGAGACCTTGAGAAGGTGAAATCTGCAGGCCTAATTGGTGCACTTTAAGATTTAGGGCTTGAACTACTCGAGCTGGAAGAAGGACAGGAGCGCACGCTGCAAAGTAATCATAAGGTTAAAATGATATCAATGTAACTTAATTACACCAACTATTATATTTCAATAACTTTAGATAACAGTTCTAAAAAAATAACTTTAAATAACATATGAATTTGATCGATCTAACCACTAAATTATTATGTATATATAATAAAAAAGTCATACTGTCAAAAACATACACCTCATTACTAGGAAATACAAAGGTGCAAAATTAACCTGGTTTCCTGGTTGGTTTTGTGCCTGCTTTTTGGGGTAAGAACACGCCAGTACCACATGATCCTTGCCCCGAAACTAAGAAAACAGCTTGCATTTCAGGTCCACCAGTGGCATGTTTCGGCCTTTGATCATATGATGATCTTGTAGAAAATTTTGAGCAGTAGTACTGAAGTACATATACATATTTTAATTTCAATAATAGAAGAAAAATCAAATATATGAAATGGAAATAATCAGTAAAAGTATTCAGCAAATAAACTCCAAATCTGAAAGCGACTTCATTAATTAAATCCATAATACTAATACTAATATATATGTTAATTAGTATTTCCCTCTCTTTCCGCCGTATTAATTAATTGTTATTTGCCTATATGATGTGTGGATATTCTATAGTGCCATAGTTCAGAAGTCCAGATACACCAGATATTGGCACAGAGGAAGTTACAATTAAACACTGCGCCAATTTTTTTAAGGCACTAGTTCATTATGTCGGTTAAGGAATTAAAATATAAAGGTTTGAATAACGAATGAAAATATTTAAAGCATTAAAATTTTCATTTTCTTTTTTAATGTAAGAACTCAATATCTCATTGAGAGTACAATTGCATAATTTTTAACAAATGGCCTCTGTACCATCGATTAACAACACCCTGACCTTACACCCCCCCTTTTTTTAATGTAATCATCAATTTGCATTCCACAATCTTTGATATCATAAGTCATTGCAGCTTGATTATATATGCGTGCATGCGACCAACAATAAGGTATGCGTCATGACATATCTAATTTCATATTGCATGCTTTAGTACTTTTCTATAAGCCCACTAAAGTTATCTACTAATGTAGGTTTGTGTAACATATTATATATTATTCAGGTAAAATATATTTTTGATTTTTAGTAAATATCTTAATTTTTGTTTGTTAGTTAATTTTTTTTCTTTTGTCTTAAATATCTAATAAAATAACAATTTTATTTTTGGTTCTAAATGTATGATAAATTAACATATTTTGTATTTATTTCTTGATATTTTTCATTTATTATTAGTCTTTTTCAAAAAGAACTAATAACAAATGATTTTTTTTATCCCGAAGCAAAGAAAAAATTTCTAAGTATAGGGACTAAAAAAAATTTAAAGACCAAAAACAAAATTATTGTTTTATTAGAAAATAAAAATAAAAAATTATTAAAAATCAAATATGTAAAATTCAAATATTTATTAGAAATTACAAATATATTTTAACTTAATATAGTCCACCTTTTCAATTTTTAAAATAAAATGAGAGTATATAACTAGATTAGGACAATTTTCAACTGACACGTTAACGTCCATCCGTTTTATAATTTTATTTTTGTTTGGGTCATGATAGAGGGAGCTGTATTTGAGCCACGCCATCAACCATATCAATTAAATCAATTAATTAATTAGGATCTGCTTTATATATGATCTTTTGTTCTCAACTTAAAAAGAATGTTACCGAAAGTACATGGATAAAATAAAAATTTAAAAAGGGTAAAAGGCTAGGAATATCTGCAGACTGCAGCGTGCACAGTTAAAGACCCTTTTTGTTTCAAAAGAAAACTGTCTATTAGAGTGGAAACAGGTAACGCCCAGTGAGCCATGTTATACTTGGTTAGATATCATTAATCTTGATTTAAAAATATAAAATTTGGTTTGATTTATATATTTGACTTTTTTAAGTTTATTTTGATCTATTTAAAAATCTAATTTAATCTATAAATCTATTAAAAGGTCTATTTTTAATAAAAATTTAATTTATAAAATACTTTCAATTTAAGAAAATTAAAGAAACAATTTTTAAATATAAAATGTTTTAATATTTTATTTATATTTTCAAATAAATAATAATTATTTTATGATAATTTTAAGATAAATTTTTTAGAATGATTGATCATCCATCTTTATAATAAGAAAAAATATTTTTAAAAAAAATAAATATTATTTTTAAATTTATATATATACACATTATTAAATAAGTCAATCTAACATATTTTTATTTAAATAGACTTTTTAAAAAATCTTTTAATCTGAAATTTATAATAAATAAATAAACAGACCTTACCAACCTTACCAAAAAACCCAGATAGACTATTTGACTTATTTCTATATCTAGTGCAAAGGAATGAATAGTCGAAGTGCAAAAGCATATATTGTCTGTTCGACCCGCTAACGCCTAAGGTAGCTAGAATTCCTTATGCTAAAGTGATTAATTAATTAAAATCCCACATATAATGATAACTTCAAATAGTAGCCTTACACGGAAGTGCCCAGAATGTAACGACGAATCTTGATTAAATAAAACTATTTTTACATTCTTAATTAGTAACTTCACTTGTATATAAAGTGTGCCTAACTCAGCTTTGGAATATTTGTCATCTCACACTTTTAAAGTACATATTATTAAAGCTACTGCAGCCTGATTAATACCTAAACCTAACTAAAAGGATATATCCTTTATATTAAACCTACCAAAACTTCTACGCAAACATTAATTGCATCTCCGGAAGCCACAACCAGAGGCAGAGAGAGTGATTAATTGAATTGAATTACATAGAACAGTACCTGTAAATGTGTTTCCCTTGGATATCTGTGGTAACCGTGTTGCAGCTGTTTTTGGTGGCGGTTCCTCATAGGTATCTGTAGGAATGCTCAGATATATATTACACTAATTAGCCGAAGAAGAATATGTTATTATTTTATTAATTAAATTACACAAAATCCAATCAGTGAAGCCAAATGCATTATATCAATTCAATAAAACATTTGACTTCAAAGTTCAAATATATATAACACTTGTTAAAATATTAATAATTATAACCAAACTATATGCTAACCCTGAAATCAAATCTGGATAGAAAAATAGAAATTATCATTACACCCCCCAAATAAGAGTGTATATGAGAAAGTTACAAGGTTGGTTTATTGATGAAGGATTAATAATGAAGGAAAATATGTTGTGAGTTTGAATTTTCACTAAGTAACTACTAAAAATTAATATTTACCGATAAAAAAAATAAGAAACTAAAGAGAGAAGAAGCAAAGTGATAAGTATGAATATGAAGAAATAAAGAAGAGAAACCGAAGGTAGTATTACTAACCTTGGAGCTAGAGTCACATGCCTCGTCCAGAACATGAGAGGGTAGCCAGAGCATGCCTTCTTCAAAACCAAGTTCATGAGCAACAGCATCACGAACAGAAGCCATGAGCGGAACAGAGAAAAGATTACACAACTGATATTGATGATTGTGATGAATCGTTCTGGAATGTGAGACGACGGAGAGAGGCTTTTTAAACTCCAACTTCCGACCTGCAACTCAACTAAAATAACTTGCGTGTCAGGGAGTGCACAAAATAAATAATAATTTTCTTTATGCGCTTTCAATAGCAGCACATTTTATTTATATAGAGATTATTTTTCATCCATGTTTGTTATAAAACTTAACATATATATATATATATATATATATATATATATATATATGTGCGCGCGCGCGCGCACGCGCGCCGGTGATAATTAGATTCTAATATAAAATCTCTATATAACAATATATTTTAATTTAATTCATATCAATAATATTTATTTTTATTCTTATAATCCTTTAATTTTATAAACTATATATTTAATATAGTATTATAAAATGCATAATTTGATTTTTTTTCAAAGTGAGAAAAATACAGGATATAAAAATAAAATACATCTATTGCTATTAATTAAAAATATTTCGATAGAAAGTTGATTAATTCAATTAATCACATTAACTTTATTAATTCTTCTGAAAAAAGACATTAACTTTGTTAATAATTTATACTATTTTGTATTTCAAAAATACATTTAAAATTATTAGGACTCAATAATATTTTTCTCCAACAAATTCTTTTCACCTCATTTGTTAATGTGTTATAAACAGTAGTGATTATGCATTCGTGGCTTTATATTCCTCAATTCTTTTGAGAAAGAAAATTAGTTTACCTTATTAGTAATTTACATAATTTATTATTTGTTGACTAAGAAAATATAAAATAATAAAAATATTTTGATAAGATAATTAATTCAAAAAAATAATTTAAGGGAGTGTAATTTAATTAGAATTTTATTTAAAGTGTTAAATAAGAAAAATTTTAAAAATACTTAAAAATCTATATTATCCTTTCAATCTTATGAATTCATATTTCTACAAAATTCTAATCATGAAATATTTTTTAAAAATCTTAAAAATTATTACATTTTTACAAAATCATTTAAACTCTAAAAATAAAATAAATCAAAATAATCTTTTAAAATTTTAATTCAATACACTCCTAAAATAGATATCTTTAAAAGACACTAACGAATTTATTAAAATATTGCGTTATGTTTCCAAAACTTCATGTAGGAACCGCCTACAATCTACATAGTTGACCGCCATAAGATAATCGACAGGGCTGGAATTACACTAATATGGACAACATTAAAATAATACCCAGACATGGTTAAAGACTGTATATTCTTAATTGAACAGTGATATTAACATTTTTTTATACATTCTTTTTCAATATACTAGTTAAAATTATTAAAAAAAATCCTTTAATAAATTATTAAAAATATAATATCAAGAATGAGACCTATTAAATAAGATAATAAATAATATATTTAAAAGAATGTGTTAAAAAACGTAGTTCCGTAATTTTTTTATCTTGCCTTGCAATTAATTTTCTATGCACCCTGAAAGAAATTAATATATGAAGGCAGGTTTACGATTGATCTTAAAAAATTTCTGTCTGGATAGAAAAAATTTCACCGTCAACGTTGAAGTTAAAATTTGAAAAATAATTATTTCATATCATTCGTATTCTTATTATATTTCTTTTATTACAATACTTATAAAAATACTACTATCAAATATCCAGCATACATAAAAAGATTGAAAAAAAGGTTAAAAAAGAAAGTCTTTGTTAGTAAATGAAAAATACCAAATTGTAAAATAATCAAGATTCTTAATTAGTGCATATATCATGCATATTCATGAAAGAACGTTAAGAAAAGTAGTTATATGATTGTTTCTTGAAAAGCAATCCTCCCAAACATGTGCTCGATCCAGTGCTAATTAACTTCTAATATATATATATATATATATATATATGTATATATATATATATATGTGTATGTATGTATATATAAAAGATTGTTTCTTTATGTTAGCTTTTCAAATGATTTCATGTCAACCCCTTGGTACTGTGGAATAACATGAAGGACATTTCTGCAGTACTGCTAATTAACTAGAAAACTATCAGACGTAGGTTGGGTTCGGTAAACGCCTCCATCTATTCTTCACATAATATGCTCTGCTGCTTGCTCCACATATAATCTCATGATAATTTATTTTGGTCAAAGCCTCTTATCGTTGCCTCGTTGGATTATTTTTTTAACAATTAGGTTTTGGATGTCAAATTGTTCTTAATATATAATAATTTAATTATCATTGTCTAAAAGTTGTTGGTCATCATCCAAAGCTAGCTTAAATTTTCAAAAGGGAACAAAACTGATCTGATGCATAATCTGTTGAGGGTGGAAAACTGGTGCATATATTATCTGTATAGTAACCCTTGTGTAGCCCTAAAAAAAAAAAAAATGTTATCTATATAGTAACCCTTGAATATGTACGTATGTGGAAGCTTATAGCAACTATTCTTAACCACTTTACCAAATCCTTCCAACACCTTTGAAAGAGAAGCAATAAGCATAAAACAATCATAACGACTTCATCAATAAAAAGGCTTCTCTGTCCTTTTTTTTTTTTGTGTCAGATGCTCACAACTAACATGCATCCTAATATACATGTTAAAGATTTAAAAATAGAAAATATTATAATTTTTTTCTATAGAGATCGATCACAAGCAACCTTTACAAAAAGTAATTTTATTCAAATTAGGTAAAATTATTATCAACAACAAAAGTATTCGTATGAATATTTAATGTATTAAAATATATTATATACTAGAGTTGCACCCGAGACTATTTGGTTTTCTTTCTCCTTCTGCGTCTGCTCGGGTGCTTGCTGACATAACTTCTGTATGTTTTCCTAATGAATTTTAATATAGTTTTCTCTTAGGGGCGTCAATCCCTTTTCTCCACCCACAATAAAATTTTAATATATATATATATATATATATATATATATATCTTTTTTATCACATCATATCATTAATATTATCAATCACTTATTTATTATATCTTCCTGCTATATACACCAAAAAAGTGTCCAACAGAATCATTTCCCATTCTTATAACACTTCACCTTGTTAGCAATTTTTTAATTTCTTTTGGGTATAATTTCCCTTTTCTTTCACCAAACAAGACATAAAAGTGATTACAGGTGGGTGAGCTCGAGGGATATGATGGATTGATGATGATGACATGTGGGGCTCGTGCTTCTGATACAAACTAGCATACAATACCCCTACTCCATTCCTTATTCAAATAAAGTCAATTCTTGACTAAGAACAAAGGTCAAGCTTAATCTTTTGTTGTTTATTCTTTCTCACTTACTTAATGTGCAGGATTTGTGTGAAGCAGGCTATCAATGCGATTAATGAGCAGTTGAGAACAACCAGAAAAATAAACAAAGTAGTAATTTTTTTAATAACTTTCATTATTCATAATGTATTTAATGCAGGATATGGTTGGTGAAGCAGGGTTCTTATTTTTTGGTCAAGTATGTTGAGAAAAATCAGAAACCGAGCTAACTATATTACAGATATCCAAACTCAAGTGATTTAGGTCATCAAAACTCTCATCTCTGATGAGTTGGCAGGTCAAGCAATAAAATTCAAAACTACATAAAATTAAGCAGTTCTCCCAACCAAACTCTCTAACCGAAACTATAGATAAATAAAAATAATTTAGTGACAGGGATTTGGTCTAGTAAAAGAGGTTACTTTTAGTCAAGTGAAAGAGGCGCTACTTCTCCACAATGTGACGAAACAAGGTCTAATTTTCATTAGAAAAAGTATCGACATTTAGTATTTAATCTGTCTCGAAAACAATTATCATTGAAAAAAAATACCTGTGACTCTTTGAGAAATAAAAACATAAAATAACTGAAAGATTGTTACACATGGTTAATGGGAAATGCTCTTCATCAACACTGTTGGTTCGAAAATCAATTAAAACAGTGGTGTTAGCTTCGGCTTAAAATTAAAGTGGTTAAAAACAGGAGCGGATCCGAACTGAGAAAAGAGGGGGAAGGAGCAAACACAAAATATAAAATACATTCAATAACTTTTTTTTTTTCTGAATAAATACATTTAATAAAATTATATATCATTAATTTTTATTCAAAATATTTATAATTTGATATTTCAATACGCTAAATTACATTAATAGTCTATTAAAACACCTACCATCTTATCACAAAAAAAAACACACGTAACATTTTTTTATATGTCACAAAAAAATTATTCTAAAAAAATATGTTACAAAAATAATCAATAATTACTAATTTCAACAATTTTCTTTTCAATGTATACTAATAAGTATTTAATAAAAAATGTGTCTTTTATCGTATTTTAAAATGTAGTCTTGTTACTAAAACATTAAGTTAAAATAAAAATAAAATATTTATTTTCAATCTTTGTCGATTTTATCAATATCATCACTG
>PYAF01001862.1:909156-958240 GCA_007407185.1 Glycine tomentella
ATAAAAATATAATATTAAGACAAGGTTTTCTAAAAAAAAAATATAACTATTTATTTATAATTTTTTAAAAAGAGTTAAGAGATAAAATCTATTTCCATAATAATTTGAATGTTAAAAAACAAATAAATAGTCAATTTCGTCTATAAAAATGTGAGGTGATGATAAATTAATTTTGAAAAATGTAAAATTTAAATTTAATTATTGAATGCACCAAAAATACGACAAATTAGTCTCAGAGGAAATTTAATAACAATTTGATCCTAAAATTTACACCTCAATGTCAAATTTGGCATTGAAAATATAATTTATTATCAAATTGGTTTTCAAACATTATAACTCAATTAAAAAATGGTCTCACAAATTTAACAAATTAATTTAACGTAATTTTTGCATATTTAATAACTAAATTTATATTTTTCATATTTGAGAAACTAATTTGTTACCACCAGATCATATTTTCGGAAATAAACTTCGTTATATATCGTTAAAAAAAGATAATCAATTTCAAATGAGATTTCTTTACTTAATAAAAAAAATTCTATAAAATAAATAAATAATATTAATATATTAATGTTGTAGATTGAAAAAAAAATCAGGGGGAAGCCCCCCTCATGCAAACATTGGTCTGTCCTTGGTTAAAAGATTATATTGGTTGAAATTAATATTTGTATTATTATTTTTATTATAAATAATGAAATGTTAATACATGGATAAATAGTTTTGTATGGTGTTTGCTTAGGAGCAGTGATAGAGTAACTTTTAGCACTCTATCAGCGGGGCACACAGAAATGTTGACCCACTTAACTAATTTTTCATAATTTTCTTAAGCTCTATGATTGATTGTAAAGATGTATATTGGAGTTTATTTTTTAAAATTAGATTTTATATTTATATGAATACTTTTTCTATGCAGTTAAAACATGATGATGTTGGAGTTTATAATGTTAGTTAAATAATCAAATAGTTAAGAAAAATATGGAGTATAGATTATAGGTTATTAGGTAAGATATTACTTTTTCTTTTGTTAATTTTTATAGGTTAGATATTTTTTTAACCATAATATTGATTAAAGGATACAAGAGAAACTCGCTACTTAATCATTAAATTCCATTTTTATAAACATTGTTGGATCCTTTAATTATTATTTCCCGTTCAAGTTCTGTTACCTGGCATCGCATCAATGGCGAATCACTCGAGCAGCTTCGGCGGTCGCAATGGAGTTCGAGTGGTGGTCGCCGGCGACCGCGCCACCGGAAAATCGAGCCTGATAGCCGCCATAGCGACGGAGTCATTCGCCGAGGCGGTTCCACCGGTCCTTCCGCCCACTCTCCTGCCCCCCGATTTGTACCCCGACGCCGTTCCTCTTACCGTTGTTGACACACCTTCCAGGTCCTCCTCTTTCACTTTTCAAATTCCACAATTAATTCCACGCATTAATTTCATCGAAATTTTCTCGAAGCAATCGTTCTTTCACGAAACAATTCATCAATTAAAGTCGCGACCTATGTTTAACTGAATCGCATCTTTTGACTGAACTAAGTTATACGTTTTTCATATTCTTAATTGTGATGATCGTTGATGGCTAGATTGAAATGTCTCTGATTATCTATACTCCGAATGAACGCGTGCTTTTGTTCTGTGTAGCTTGGAGAAGCGGAGAAAGCGTAATGAGGAATTGAAAGGAGCTGACGTTGTGGTGCTAACCTATGCTTGCAATGACACCGCGTCATTTTCGCGGTTGAGTTCTTACTGGTTCCCGGAGCTGCAGAAGTTGGAGGTTGGTGGTTTTATGCATTTTTCAATGAGGAATGAAGTGTGAGTGGTAAACAAATAGTGTTTTATTTATGATTGTTATTTTTTTGGGTGGTACACTGATGCAGGTGAAGGTGCCTGTAATTGTGGTTGGTTGCAAGCTGGATCTTAGGGATGAAAGCCAGCAAGTGAGCTTGGAGCGCGTCATGACACAGCTTCTGCAACAGTTCAAGGAAATTGTCACCTGCATTGAATGCTCTGCTGCTACACAATACCAGGTATTTTGCTTTGCTGCGTTGTTGTTATTGTTACTTGGTGATGCTTACCGATGGATGGATGTTATATCGTGTTTTTAGAAAACAGTGTTATCAATTGTGGATAGGGGAAAAGTGGCAGAAAGTCAATAATCCGGTATGTCATAAAGCGAATAGTGTCACTGGAAAATAGCAAAGTTGCATAGTGGTTGAAACATGATGTATATCAGTTATATATGTATAAAAAATAAAGTTGTATGCAAATAAGAAAAGTGCATAATATTAACTCAAAAGTTCAATTGGCTGGAGACTTGCCAGAGATGACAAGAGGATGTAGGATGCATGCCGCAACCATGACACCCATAGTGGTCGCAATAGCGGACAAAGTTGTGATCGCGGATCCTTGGAATTTCGCAATGTAATAACGCTATAGCGATTATTTAACAACATTGTTAGTAAACAAGATCTATCAACCCTGCTATATATAGAGTATTTCAAGGCCATTCATTAGGACAATAACTTGCAAGTAAAGTAAGCTTTTAGTACTTTTCCCTTATAGCAAAATACAAGCCTATTTTTTTTTTTTTGGAAGGCAAAGAATATATATTATTAATATAAAAGGCCCAGATGATGAATCACAAGCTGTGAAACAAACATCAGCCAGAAACAAAGTACAAGGCAAAGAGAAACTCTACAATACAGCAAGAGCTCTTCGCATAGCCGAAATACAAGACTATGGTTTATTGAAGGCCAAAATGATCATTAATCATCAAATACAATTAGTGAAAAAGATGAAAAATAAAATAACACAAACAACAGCTAAATGCGTTCTCATTTCTCCTTTACAAGGAAGTCAAGTGTAAAGTAAGAAATCCATGAATCTATGTAATATCACAGTTGTTTTGGTTTACTTATATAAGGACCTACTCTTGATAATATTGTTATTACTATTTGCAAAATGTGAGTGTCTGAAATTTAATATTAATTCTAAATTTTTTTAGGTCCCTGAAGTTTTTTATTTTGCTCAAAAATCGGTACTTCATCCGGTGGATCCTTTGTATGATCATGAAAGTCAAGCTTTAAAGGATCGATGTGTTAGGGCATTGAGAAGAATATTTGTTCTTTGTGATCATGACATGGATGAAGCCCTCAATGATGCAGAACTAAATGAGTTTCAGGTTTTTGTTTATATGCTTTGAATATTTATTGTTTTTAAGTGTGGTCTATTTATTCAAAACGTGTAAATATATCAACAGGTTAGATGCTTCAATGCACCATTGCAATCCTCTGAAATAGCAGGCGTCAAAACAGTTGTACAGCAGAAAGTAGCTGAAGGATTCAACTCACATGGTCTTACTTTTCCTGGATTTATTTATGTCCACAATATGTTCCTCAAAAAAGGGCGCCCAGAGACATTATGGGCTGTTCTAAGAAACTTTGGATATGATAATAATTTGAAACTCATGGATGATTTCCTTCCTGTTCCATCTAAGCGTGCTTTGGATCAGGTCATACATAGCTTCTTTGTTCTATGTTGTCCTCCTGTCTGGTTTAAATAGAAGAGATTAGAGTAGTGATACTACGAATTAACTGTACATTATTCAGTCTTGGTATTAACAATAACAGAAAATGTATGTGATTATTAAATTGGGAAGACTAGAATGTTACGTATAGGTTATACTTGTTTGTTTAGTGTAATTTTAGCTATTCACTAGTAGCTTTGCAAATATTGGCTGTGAACAACCTATGTCTCTGGGATTGGTGAATTGCAGAAGTCTAGTTTGGATTTTTATACCTGTTATGAAAAATGACTCTTAGATGTCGAGATGTAGTTATTTTCCAAATCTTTCCTTATCTGCTGGCATTCGTCTTGTACAAATATGGCAATTTGGAGCTTTGGATTGTAATTATTTTATTGTTGTAGTTGATATAGCATTCTCCCTCTGTTTCTTCATATTTGTTTTTTTAAGGTTATAGCGCACATATTAAGAAATATAATTAATATTCTCATTTTTACTAAAATTACTTTTAATTTCCTAACTATGCCTTTTGTCTCTTTTATTTGTTAGCTCTCTTATTAATTAATTTCTCTCTCATATATTACTCATATTCCTTCTACCATTGCTTCTCTCTTTTTTAATAGGTGTGTAAAATAATTAAGGTAAATATGAGGGGTATAATTGAGAAAATAGTAATTAATGTTTTGTTTAACTTTTAAAATTAAAGAATAGATAAATTGAAACCAAAATTTTCTTCTACGAGGACAACGAAAAGAGAACAGAGAGAATGCTCTTATTTCTTGTTACTTGATATTGAGATGCTAATATTTTGTGGTATTGACTTTATGATGCATGTTTGTTGAGTCAAATGGTTTTCAAAGAAGCAGAATACAGTACGATAGTATGCATTTTTTTCCAAAACACTGCATTTCCAACATTTTAGGTCATCAAGTCATTTCCAATTGTGGTGAAGTTATTTTAAATTTCCTGTTAAACTTTCAAATGATATGAAGTATTTACTTTTGTATACATAATCTTACAGAGTGTGGAGCTGACAGGTGAAGCTGTAGAATTTCTAAATGGTATCTTTCGACTGTTAGATAAAGACAAAGTATGTAGTAATGTTTTCGTTATCACTTCCTTGACCTCTATTATTCGCTTTAACCTCCTACTTCTGTGTGTTCTTTTTAGGTGGTATTCCATATCTAATATACTTTTTTTTCCTATTCACTTCTTTGAACCTTGATACTCCCTAGGATCGAGCCCTACGACCTGCTGAAGTTGATAAGTTATTTTGTACTGCACCAGAAAGGTGAATTTGCTACCTCCCTCTGCCTAAACTTTCCATGTATTGAAAAATAAAAAGGTGAACTCATCTTTTGATTGTCCTTTATATAACCAGTATCTCATTAGTTGGATACCTAAATTACTTTTTCATATTGTGGATGTAGAACTCTATAATTGGTTGACTGTCTCTAAAAGCTTTTAAGATAAGTTGTAGATTCAACAAAACTGAGTAGTCATTGCAAAGAGAAGAGAACATCCTGTATAACATAGTTCTTATGCTCACTGAGAATTAATAGACCTTTTTCCTGTGAAGTGTTCAGTTTAAGTCATAAATGCCCTTTATAGGTGTTGGTTGGAGATTTTGTGCAATTCTGCGATGAAGTTGTGATCGATGCTGTTTTTATACTTATATCAAGATTTCTATAAGAGAGACTCATAGGAATTAAACTTACTTTACAAGGGAAAAAGAAGGGGCAACCTATAAAGTATAAACTGCAGTAGTTGTTTAATTGGGTAATAGTGACTAGTGAGTCATACTCTTTTTGGAATTCAGTTGAGTTCTTTGGCAATCATAATTTTTCACAACTTTAGTTGGTAGTGCTACTTGCACTACAACGGAAATTTATTTTTGGTTTCTGGGCTCTATATATTTTTAGTAGCCCTGTTTTGTAGGGATTTTGGCTTTTCTTCTCCCTTTCTTTTAATCCAGCTCTTTTGGACTTTAGTAGCTTTTTTTATTTTTTTCCTTTTCTTTTAATTGATTGTGAGTAGATTGTCACTGTATTTTAGATTAGTTTATTTTAAGGAAATAACCCTTTTATTTTCACAGCTTCTTGAGAGAGTTTTTGAGAGAAAAAAAGCAATTATTTTCCTGAAAGAAAATCTTAACCCATCATACGATTGCTACCAATGTCATTGTCATTTTGCTTACTGGTTGTGCTTGAAAATCTTTTTGGTCTTATTGTTGGGGAATAGATAGTTTCAATTACTAGATAGTAGAGAAATTGGAGCCTCCAAAAATGTAATGTGATTCTTATTCTTGTATGTTGTGATTCCACAAAATCAGTTAGTTTGAGGTTTTTCTTTTGGTGGAGGCTTGGCTGAGCATTGTTCTTGTTAATTTTTTATGCAGCCATATTTTTATAAACCCTAAACTGAAACCACTTATGCTACTTTAATTCTATATCTTAGATTCAAGATGGTTAGTACACTATTAAATATTGATCATATACCCATCAAGTATTTTATTTGCATATTGTGTTCTATCTCTAAATACATTTCCTTTTGAGCCAATTTTTTGCTCTCTTTTTTGAGAAAAGAATGAGTAAGAATTTTTCTTTAATAATTTTTTTTTATAGAACTAGCTCTTGCTTGATTATTTTATACTGCCTTTACCAGATTTATCTGTAATTCGGTATAAACCGATTTTTGTATATCAAGAAGCTTAGAAATCTAATTAGGGTCCTGTTTGGAATAACTTTTGCATAAGCATTTGTAGTAGAAGAAAATAAGAAGGTAAATTGTGTTGAGCTTGATAGAGCACCAATTGATAAAAGTTATAAAATATAAATGTTGAACACTGAAATCACACACAATACAGCAATATACTTACTGTGCCAGAGATGGAAGTCTCTTATTACGCAAATACCACAATACAATTGGTGTCCCAGAGACAAATGTCTCCTACAGAGAGTTTTCTCTGTCCACAAATTACTAATAACTACTCACTACTAATTACACAACATACTATCAGATATATACTCCTAATACATTACTACTGACTGCTATTTTCTACATATAACTACCACTCTGCAATTTCTAATGCAAAACTGTTTTCTAAAACAGTTATCTGAGTTTCTAATGCAGAACTGATTTCTAAAATGTTATTTTGTACACATAACTGTCATAACTTTCCGTCTGCCCCTAACTCTCAGTTTCCATTAGAGCTTCTCCCATAAGCTAAAATCAACTTATGTATCTTAGCTTTTGGAGAAATTAGATGACCAGAGCTTCTATAAAACTCAAGTGCATAAGTTGAGTTTAGCTTATGGGAAAAGCTCAATTTATTTTATCTTCTTATTTTCTTCTTATATAAATGCTTAAGGAAAAGTTTATCTAAATAGGGCCTAGGGTTGTACAATTAGTATATTGAATACATCACTAACAAAATTCGTGATATGGGAAGGAAATTCAGGAGATTCTATGTTTGAAGGATTATTTTTACTGTTCCTTGCCAAAGTCTATGTTTGTGCAGCCTGAAGCATCTAATTATTTTACTGCATTATAAGAGCTAAGAACACAACCTTTTTTCATAATCCTATGCAGACAGAATATTACCTATGTAAACATTACTATTTTACAATTTTTCAGCTGAAGCATATCTGATAGTATTAGCAGTATTGATTTTAATATTATCTATTGTTCAAATGTGGTATGTTCTTTGTATATTATTCACTTTGTTTCCTTCTTTTTCAATTGTGATAATCTTGAAATGATTTATAGTTAGTTTTTCCACTTGATGTCGTCCATCTTAGGTTTGGTACATGGTTGTGAATTGCAGTCCATGGGATGATGCTCTATATAAGGACGCTGCTGAGACAACTGACATGGGTTACATATCTCTTAATGGATTCCTGGCACAGGTGGGGTTAACTTATGCTGTTTTTTATTCTTCAGAATAAGTTATTGATGTATCTCTTAAATTGTATGATGCAGTGGGCCCTTATGACATTACTTGATCCACCACGTAGCCTGGCTAATTTGATTTACATTGGATATAGTGGTAATCCTGCTGCTGCTCTTCGTGTTACTCGTAGAAGAGCAGTAGATCGCAAGAAGCAAGCAACAGAAAGGAATGTGTTCCAATGCTATGTTTTTGGTTCTAAGAATGCTGGGAAGTCTGCTCTGTTGGATTCATCATTGGGAAGGTGTGCTTCTGAACCAATCACCATAGTCTGTGTCTTTAAATATATTTTGATCTATCAGTAAGTGAGTTTCATCCTCTCCTACTGTTTATATCTGTTTGGCTTCAAAGAAACAATTAACTCCTTTATTTTTCACAGGCCTTTCTCAAACAATTATACTCCAACAACAGTTGAGAGGTTTGCTGCAAATTCCATTGAATTAATCGGGGTGAGTATCATGATTGGAAAACATTACTGTTATTTAAATAATGTTGAAAAATGATATTGTCTTTCTCTCATGGTTTGCCTCAATTTAATATGCTCTATTACTAGTAAATATAGGAGTCACATAGATGTTGTGGAGGAAATTGGGTACAATATGCAGTCTTTATATTCATGATGCTGGTGTTTGCTGCTACTTATAGGGAACCAGAAAAACTCTTGTGTTGCGGGAGATACCAGAGAGTGAAGTATCGAATGTTTTGTCCAATAAGGATTATTTGGCAGCATGTGATGTAGCTGTTTTTGTGTATGACAGGTATGGTGCCAAATGTTTTGCAATATGCTTTGCTACATTTAAATGGTTGGAATGGTGTTTTGCATTCTTGCTTTGCTGTAACCAGCTTATTTATGGGTAGTCAATAAAAATAATTTATTGAAGAGATGTTTGTAAGGAAAACTAACAGAATTTTCTGAGTTATGTGATACGTTTGACAAATTAAACACCGAAATTATGAATAACCTCTTTGATATTTAGCTTCCTTTGTGACTCAACGAGTAAGGAAAAATAAGCAGTAAATAAGGTTTTCCAAAGTTCTGCTCTGGATCAGTGTTTCAAGAAAGGAAAATAACAGCAAAGAGAGATGCCCCTGCAATCTCTACGAAATAACCTCACAAACTGACCCCTTGGTATCGACCCACAGCCCCCTGCTATACTACTAATATTCCCCATTCTAACTAATTTACACGTGCGTGTTCACATTCTCTTCTAACAAATTAGCTGACTCAGCAATAATTGACAGATTGGAATCTTTGCAACTCCTCCAACGTTTCCTGCCTTTATCATGTACGTAAACTTTACTCATTTGGGCCTTACGCAATTGGGTCCTATCATTATGCTGGGATCATGGAGAGTGGAATATAGAGATGATGAGTGGGATAGTTGAAGAGAGAAAAGAGAGGCGCATGAGTGAGACCAAGATGGCTTATATGTGTTAGATTTCATCTTAAAACCATTTGGCATTAAGCGAAGTTGTTCAACAGATGTATAAGCTGTGCCCTGAGAATTGAGGCTGACAATGTGGGACTGCTCAACAATATGGGCATGGCTTTAATTGAAAAATTTAATCTGAGGCGATTTCTGCACATGCTATATTTAAAGCAGGAACCAAAAGCTTTTGCATCATTGTATGTACTTGTTTTAGGTAAGGCTGTCGTCTCTAGTCAAATTCATGTTATATTATAAAAAAAGTGATTCTTAGATGCTTGTATTAGTATCACCATACCAGATTTTGAGGCTCTACTACATGTCCATTCTGTCAAGACCTTGTGTGTAATAAATTTTCCTTAATTGAAATAATCTAGTTTAATTCGTAGTTACATATTTGGTTATTTATTTTGGCATTTTGCTCCTGTAACTTAGTTTTGCTTTTTTCTCTTTGTTTTCCAGCTCAGATGCACATTCATGGAAGAAATCCAGAGATTTGCTTGAGAAGGTTGCTCGACAAGGAGATCTAACTGGTTATAGAGTTCCTTGTCTCCTTATTGCTGCTAAGGATGATTTAACTCCATATCCAAGGGCAGTACAAGATTCAGTTAAGGTATTCAATATCAACTCAGTGTTACGACATCATTGAATATATTTTATTGTTATGCATAATTTCATAGTTAAACCTGCTATTTAATTTTGTTATAGGTTACTCAGGAATTAGGAATAGAGGCACCTATTCATGTAAGTATGAAATTAGGCGATTCAAGTAACGTGTACCATAAGATTGTCAATGCTGCAGAGCACCCTCATTTAAGCATTCCAGAAACTGAGATTGGGAGGAAAAGAAAGCAATATCATCGGCTTCTTCAGCACTCTCTTGTTTTTGCCTCAGGTGTGTTTCTCTTAGCTACCTCGCACCAGAACTTGATGCCTGGTGCATGATGCATAAACCACAAATTTGAAAAAATATCCGCTTTTGTCTTGTTCAAGTGTTGATTTTGAAAAAGCTGTGTGTTTTGAATTTACAGTTGGGACTGCTATGGCAGTTGTTGGTTTGGCATCATGTCGTGCATATGCAGTTAGAAAGAATTCCTCTGGTTAGTCATCAAGAAACTTTATACTGACAGAGCTGACTTAAATTAACTGTTGAATTCGTGTTCAGTATTGGGCACGCTAATCTTACTTGGTAACTTTAAGTTAGAATATATTTTTTGTACAGTGTTACTAATTTCATTTATTTTAATTGCTATAACGGCTTTTTATTTAGCTGCAAAAGTATGATTGTGGTCCGTGTCTGTTTTCAAATTGATTTTCGTTGTGTATATTTGATGGTTAAATGACATTGATTTGATGTAATTACACTGATGCTCTTATGAAGTTTGTTTGGAATTAAATATTTCAGGTACTTGTTTGATTTGTAAAATATAAAATAATTTAATCTTGAAACCTATTCAGTCAAGTACAGATGAAATTCGGTCAAAAATTGTACTCCTAAGATTTAATTTATTTTTAGTTGTTTGGGTTGGCATTTTTACTTTTATTAGTTGTCATTTAACCTATTTTTATTAAAAGTAATAAATTAATAATTAATAATATATAATTTTAGTTCATTTTAATGTATTTTACACGTATGATCTTTTTATATACGAGACTATGGGAGTCTTTGATCAATCCTAATTCCTAAATGAGAAGGGTGATAAGGTGTTTTATTATCTGATAAGGAGATGATGACTTCTTATGATAGTTAATTAAGGGGTTCTCTTTTTGTGGGCCACATATGGCATATGGGGGAATTCGGCCTATTGAGCTGATTCGGATATAGGCTGGACTGAAGTCAGGAACAAATTCAAATTTCAATTTTTTATAATGAAAGAGTTATTTTTAATATTAAAAAAATTAACTTAATTTTTATTATTTCAAACACAATCTCAATTTAGGAAATTATAGTTACTTCCTTTTACGTGTACTTTTCACTTGTACGAAGCTAACCAGGAAATGTATGCGCAATAATTTTTATGTGTTTATAAAATATATAAAAAGATGATCATCTATAGGGTTGATGCAGTCATACAAGACTTTGTTGTGCTCACAAGTGAATTGCGCGATCTATTTAACAGGATAATCGTGTTCGATTATATACAGCAAGTGAGATTTATTTCTAATTAAGCGAGTAAGAGAACACTCGTTGTCTTTGATCTAGAAAAAGAAGACGGAATATTTGTATTTCAAGGAAAGGAATATTATTGTCAATTTAAAGCTGAAAATGTTAAGATTTCATCAAATTCAATGTGATCAAATTGATTAAATTTGAGTTAGTTTAGAATTACTTTTGAAGAATCTTAAAAACATTCTTTTTGATACTCGTTTTGTTATATGATATCAATTATATGATTTTTATGGTCCTATACTATTTATATCCAGATATAAGTTTTTACCCGAGCCTTGCTATTTCTTTATTGTGCATCCTCCTCACAACCGCCTCCGGAAACTATGAAATCATCGATTGAATGAAGGAGATGAACATGAAAGACGGTTTCCAGCAAATAGACAATTCTTTTTAACGTTTTTCCCCCCCTCACAAATATATGAAATGTGTTATTATAAAGAGTCTGCATTTTTTCTTTCCTTCTTAAATGAATGAATATATTCCTTTAGAGTGCAAATTGGTCTTACAAGCCACGAAATAGTTAGGTTTTGCATATAATAAAAGTAAAACTTCTATACTAGTGCTTAAGCTTTCTCATGAATTGTTTCTTATGGTGCAATAAAAAAGATTTTTTTCACAAAGCTTTCACTAATGGTAAGTTGCTTTTAAGATTGATGATTGTTCTCATTAATCCACAAAATATTTTTTGTGTTCTTTATTCTTATTCACATGTTTTTTAGTAAACTTTTCAAAAAGTCACTCATCCTAAAATTATTCTATGTTAAGTATGCTTAATTATAAAATTTTTAACTAATGGACTATCAAAAAATAGTACAGTCTTATACTTACACAATTTTTAAATCACTGATCATTCCAACATGTATTTAATTTATTTGTGTTACCTTATCGGAAGTATGCTAGAAGTTAATCTTTATTTGTGTCTTATCTCTTTTTTATTGATGATTAGTCCTTACCTTCATTAGTACCTTGGATGTCACATGTCCTCCAACTTCCACCACACCCGATACCTTTGGATGTCTTTAATTATTGTGTGTATTTGATTGGTTATATTGTGTGTTCCTCCCTTTAAAAGCCTATAAAAAAATCTTCTCTATTTGTGTCTCTTCTCTTTTCTCTTCTCTTTTGCACCTTTACACTGATGATCATTTCCCACCCTTGTCAATACTCGGAATGTCCGTCCTCTCACCTTTTCTTTCCTTGCTCCTACCCCGGCTAACAACCAAACCCTCATTTGCACTATCTTGAGAAGAAGCCTATACATTTCTCTTTAATGTTTTAGCTTGCAAATCATATTAATAGAGATTATATCTCTACCATATAACACTGTATCAACAAAAAAATTATACAATTTTGGTAAGGAGCATGACAAAATAATAGCTTGATCTTCATCGTCAGTTTTTAACTCCGCACCTTGTAAATCTAAGATGATTTGGTTAAAATTATCAAAGTGCTCCCTTACTTGCATGCTTTACATCATTTCAAGGTGTATAAACGTTGCTTCTAGTATAACCGATTAGTTAGGGATTTCATATGGAATTTTCTCTCCATCTTCTTCTATAATATCATAGCAATTGTTTAAAATCTTTTTCTTCTCCTTTTTCAACTCGTAGGCAGTTTATCTTCTCGTCTATCGATGTTGCACTTCATTGATGAACTAGAATTGCCCTCATCTTAAATTTCCATTGAGTGAAATCATTCAATCGATTGAATTTCTCAATATCTAACTTATACAAAGACATCGAGAGCAACAACAAAATCAACCTTAATAACCTACGGCTCATGCTAATTGTTATGGTGTAAACAAAAAATAAAAGCGGAAAGAAAGGAAACACAAAGACTATACGTGGTTTGGTCAATGTGATCTACGCTCATAGTTCTAATAAACTAAAAATAAGTGCAACTTTTTCTATTCAAGTTCATGGGTAAGTTTCACGTGTGATTGGACCTTGTCCTATGACAGCATACATGCTATATATCACCAAACAAACACAATTACACTACAAAAGTGAAATACGAATGATCAATGTGAAGAAAATTTGTAAAAGATGGGAACAGAACTGGACAATGGGGTGTGAGTGTTATGTAATTAAAAAGTTAGCATGAGGAGATCTAAAATGTTCTACGTGTCGCAACTCAAAATTCTTCTGCCCCCTTAACGTGACTGTTATGGTGTTACCCGTGCGTTATGTACTACAAGGACACGAATTTCTTGCCAAAGTTCCTATTCCTTAGCAAGTGTCTTTTGGCGCCTCTTCTTTCATTCCCAAATCTCATTGGTTCCTGAGCACAACACACTCTGGGGAGAATAATAATGCATTGCTATATACTATAGTATATACATTTATCCCCCATCAATTATTTAACAAATTGCAACTTGCTAGTGACTTCAATCATTATATGTTTTTAACTTTATACATATGACATGATGGACACAAAGGCTTGGCAGCAAGGACTATAGCTAGCTCCCTTGCCTATTTTGTTAATGGAGGTGCAAAAGAAAGACAACAAAAACTCAAAATTTAGCAACAAGATGACATGGGAATCTTCACAAGCCATGCAGGGTTTCGACACGTAACTTATCCTAGAAGTACTAGTATGTACCAGCACCCTGATCGATTAGAATGAGGTTTTTGTGCACTATGTCCTCTATTGCGATAGAGTACATTCTTTTTCAAAGTGTATGATCCCCAACCCAATAATATTCCTCTGGGATTCAAAGTTTATTATCACTTCCATTCAAAGGGCACTCTTCTAGGGCAAAAAGAGAACGAATCAGAAGATTAACGTACATTTTAAGAGGAAGGTACCCTGTTGGATAGAGCAAGTGAACAGTATTCAACCATTCTTTTCTGTGTTATATTTTAGAAAAACAAAAAGTCTAGTACTTTAATTATCATTATTGACCAGTAACGTTGTTGCTTATAATGCGAGTTATTGAATTCAAATTTCAATTTTGATTGAAAAATTGTATGATCACACTCAAAGTACCAGAGCAAAATTTTGTTCTGAATTTTAAAATGTTTAAATGGAATACTAAAGTAACAAAGTGCTTATTGACGCCAATTCATGGTGCTATATAAGCCCATCACGCTCAGGCTTGAATGAGGAATCAGAGCACAAAAATTATTAAAAATAAATAAATAAGAGAGCAAGATATATTTGAATTCCACCGTGCACAAATGTGTTAGGTCTCGTAACTTGCACAAGTTATTTTAGGCCGTGTGATCTGTGATTAAAAAATAGATGAACTCTCAATATAAGGCCTTACAGTGGGAGCAATGTTGCTAATTATCCTTTTGTTTTTTTTATTTAAATAATAACACCTACCTAGATTTAACAAAAAAAAAATATGTATCTTTTGTATGCTCTTCTGAAAAAGAAAAAAAAAAACAGAGAGAAACATTGTGTTGTCCGATTCCATTTCCAGTTGGCTTGGGGCATTTTTTGGTGGCTTATGCGAAGCCAGTTCCTAATGTTTAGTCTCCAATGTTTTAATTTAACTTCAATTTTTTTATAGCTTTGTGTATGTAACAAAAAAATCAACCCATTCCCATTGCCACTACAAGACTCTTTTGCTAAAAAAGAAAATCCCCCAATGTGCAAACAAAGAGAGATGAAATAGAGAAAAACAAAAAAGAAAAAAGAAAACATTAGTCACGAAAACTCCATGAAACACCGCCAACAACCCTTTTCCTGTCGCTGTGTACAACAATGACCTATTCTTTGTCTCTCTCCCTTTTCTTTGTTTCCTATAACTGGTTCGCACCACAACTAGTGCGACCACCGTGACCAGATTTGTGACTGTCGCTAGAAGATCTTCCGATTTAAAAACGGTGTCCTCCTTGCCTACTCACTTCTCTAGTTATCAAACACCACCATGGAGGGCAATGAGCGTGGTTGGCGGTGATAGAGAAGGTCATGGGCGTGGTGGTGGTGAAATTTTTCGGCGGTAATGGATCGACACAGAGGAGGAGAGTGTCAATGAAAGGATTGCGTTGGAGGGGATTTGAAAATTACAGAGAAACTGACGAAAGAAAGAGGGAGAGAGTTTTGCCATAAAAGTTTATCAATTAAGAGAAACTATTGTCCCATGATTTGTGTACATGATACAATCACAACATCTTCACCTTTGACTATTTTATTGTTATATTCAAGGGTTTGGAAAAACTTGTGCAGGGTACCAAACCTAATATACTTGTGCACAATAGAACTAGCCTTGTTATTGGTGCAAATTTTGTACATGTCCAACCACACTGTGCAAATATTGTGGGAGACAAAGACGATCAAGACTGGGATTTCTTGTATGGTTAAGTGCGTGTTTGGATCTGTGCGGTGCACTTGCAGTAGCATAACTTCCAAGCCCGCTTTATCCCAAAAGCATGAATGGTGTTGCTTCTTGAAATATAGATTCCGACAATCCAAACATACTATAAATTGATAACTTCGGCAAATCTAATTTTCATATTCACATAATTTTCATATTCACATGGACGACTGCTAAAAAAATGGATTGGTAATAAGTGTGAAGAAGTTGCATTATATTTATATCACATTACTATTTTGTTATCTACGATCTAGCTTATTTCTAACTTAGTTGATTAAGTAAAACATGTGACTTATTATAAATTTTCTTATATATGTATTTGATTTTTATAAATAAAAAATTACTTTAATATTTATTTACTCAAATGCGAGATATATATAGGAGAAAATAATTAAAATTTTATGTAGTTAGAACAATGAAATGCTAGTAATATAATTTTTTAACATGCTATTTGGATTGTTTGACCAACTTTGTCCAATAAGGGACCAACTCTCATCCTTCAGTTAAGCATTTACGTTCAAAGATATAATGCTTGGTTGGTTCTGGATCATTGTTAGTTAACTCCTTTGGAAAGTGCATTAAATTCGTCTAAGTAGTAAATAAATGATAAGATCGAATGTCGAGTCCACAAGGACTTTGATTATATTCAGAGTTTATATACGTCTAATTATAAACAATTAACATGATAATTTTTTGGATTTGCATATGATAATTTGCATAAATATAAATTCAAAATAAAATAAATTGTGAAACATATATTAAGGGTAAAAGAAAGAAAACACAAACACTTGGAGAGGTGATTTGAAGGTTGATGCAGAATTATGAGATATGTTGGATGTTTCGCCTACCAAAACTACTCTTGATGCAACGTTAAGGATTTGTCTCTATCTAACATTATTTTACATATTACTTTCATTATCTAATTTACTCTAACCATGATCTCTCATATGAAAGAGCATAAATTATTTAAGTTCACTCCTAATCCTTCAGAAAGCTACATCATATAATTTGCATTAAGAGTAGATATATATGTTTAAGAGTATAGACATTTTCCAATGCATAAAAAACCTTCATAATATTACATGCACATGGATGATCAGACCACAACACATGACAATAGATTTAGAAAAGAATAATAATATGAAAATAACATTAAATAGATAATGAGAATTGTTACATCAAGAGTGTTTGGTTGTTGAACACGAACAATAGTGGTTTAGCCTCTCCTTGTCATGAAAAACTTACAAAAACAAAAGGGAACAACTAATGATGAAAGAGAATGGAAGAAAATTGGTAGAACAAGGGTATAAGCCAACTTCTGTGGAATGAATTCTTCTCTCCTTTGTGCCTTAGGTTTCTCTCTAACTTCTCCCTCCTTGCCTCTGACTATTCCCTTCTTTTTTATAATCAAAACTTTGCTTAATTGGACTTTTTCGATATTGGCGACACGCTAAGCCTATATGTGCGCGTTAAGCAAGTTTGTCGCGCTAATTCATATCCTTAATCCATCTTTCAAGTCTTTAAAGTGTAATCCTACAAAGAAAATACAATCAACACACTATAAATTAACTAATTTTAGCATTTATTGGATAATAGCTAAAAAAAAGCTAAATTTCTACGTTTCAATCACAAAATAAGCATTAAAAGAGAAAAAAAATATAATTGTTAATGTAAATGCACAATTTACGTATAAATATTAATTATCAATCATTCGATCGACTCTTCTCCAAGGTTAAATCTTATTAGTCCAACTTTATCCCGCCAGGAGAGCCAACTCACACTTAAGTCCCTGAGGCCCAACATCTAGCGACCCCCATTGATCATTTGACTAACCACAAGAAAACTCATCACACAATCAGATGTCTCACCAACTTAATTACCGACTTAACCAAACAAGTTATGAATCTAGGTATCTTGGGATTTTACTATCAAGTACAAACTTAATACCATTGGGACGTGACGATAATACCAAACAATGCACCACGTCTTTGACATGTCAGAAACACACAATAACACACTTGTACCTAATGCAGAGTCGACAAGATTGCATACATACATACACGTGGCATACAAGACCCAATAAGAGAAAGACATGTGCATGAAGTTGTCGAGAGACACCAAATATAAATATATGAGGATCGCATGATCCCTCCTCAAGTTCATGGTTATACAAAATTAGGGAGAAACGTTGGCAGATACTTGAGCTTAAGGCACTACGTTTTTTCTTTCTAATGTTATCCAATGTGAACATTATTCTTATTGATTGAAATTTATTAAAAAAATATGTGTCACATCTTATTAAATGAAGTGTGCTAGTTAATAAAGTGAGCTAAAAGAAGTGTGTTAAAAAATATATTATTAATACTCCTCTAAAATAAATACATAGGGATGTTGGTTCTAAGTAGCCAGTAAAAGTAGTATTTATTATTAATATTTATAAATCATCTGATAAAATATTTTCAATACTCAGTTATTTTTTTCTTTTCAAACAATAGGGAATTGATTTTCATAAAAAGAAATATGTCTTTTGGGATAGAGAGAGAAAACGATATCAAGAGGATCCTTGCCAAGTATTTGATGGAGGTGGGGGACCCAAAGGATACTCTTTTTGATTCTCTGGACAGCATCGACTTGGCATCCATGAAAGGAAAATAAAATAAAAAAAGAAGAGAGAATCTGGGTTTGGGGAGACCACCTTATGAGCCATTTTCGTCAAATTATCCACATAATATCGATGCTAAAAATAAGAGAGCGAAAAAAAGCGACAAATCAAATAAAGCGAACTCCTCGTTTTGTTCTTAGCCAATACAAATATTCATTTGCAGCTCCATCTACCTTTTAAGACTGGGGATGACCTTTGGGCAGGTATTTGAGTTGTCAAAATATGTGGAGCATGATGAGTTGGTCTTATTAAGGGTTAGGTTTGGTTACAACTAATTTAAGGATATGTTTGATATACAAGTTTTTTTTATATATATATTTAAGAATTATGAATCTTAAAAATTAGGGTTTTTAGGGATAATTAAAATTTGTTTAATTGGTAAAAATATTTATGTAAGTTTTTTAGAATCAATTAAAGAGTAAAATAGTATTTGTTTTACCCAAAAACTTTAATTATTTATCATATTGAATAATCTAACAAAAATAATGTGATATTTTTATTACCGTAAAAAAAATATCCTAAAAAATTTAGATTTTCACCGTTCTGAGATTATGAGAATAATTTTGTTAGAAACACATAAAAAAATATTAGAAAATTTTTTTGTTGAAAATGTTATTTTTTAAAAAATAAACAGAACATAAAAAATAAACATTCTTAGCAACAGATTCTCATGGAAAAAAAAAAAAAGTCCTGTATGAAACGCTCTCTAAATTTGAGCATATCTTGGTCCAAATTTTTACTGGCCTAAATTACGCTGTTTGTGATGGGTTAAGCCAGTCTGTGGGCTCGATTTATTTTTATTAACTTTTTATAATTAATAAAATCACAAATGATAAATTTAACATGTATTGTTAATATTTATTTAATATATTTATGTACATTTCATTTTTAATTTCTAGCACGTGTTTATTATTACAATTGATATACTTTATTTTATTTTTATTATTATATACTACTATTCAGTGGTGGAGCTATCTTTATGTGAGGATGAACGAATGCACCATTTCATTCTAATAAAATTATAAGTATTTATCTTACAATTTATATTTTATATCCTAATTTTATATATTTGAACCCCTTAATCCATTTTTATGTGAGACTAAGCGAATGCATCCCCTTATTTTTAATATAATATTTATCTTAAATTTTTTTATATGTTACGTCTCTTATTTTTATGAGTCACCTATACAAAATTATAACTTTGGAGTTTTATTTAGAAAATATAACTTTTAGAATTAATCCGCATGTTTCATTGATAATTAAATATTCATATTCGGGCAGTAAAAAAAATATCTACATTCGGAGTCATTGATTAACTGCATTTGATTTAGATATTTTAATTATAAAATATAACAAATAATATATATTATTTTTTTAAGAGAGTATATATAAATTTATTACATATGTAAAATATATATACCTGTCCATTTATTCTGAGTCGTGCCGGAAGCTTTACACATATTAGACAACAATAGACTTTCAGTTTTCAATTTTGAAATGAAAAAAATTAAGATTTTTTAGTTATGGTGATAGAGGCTATACGTGAAATATTAATCTTTTTATCTTAAATTTCATATAATTAAATAACATATATATACGTATGGAGCAGGATGAACAGACTGGTCTACACCTATTCCAATAATTTTTATAGGTATATATTCATATACAAATCTAAATGTACGTGGTATTCGTCGCAAGTATCTACTGACTATAATTTAGATCATTGCAACACACTCCCAACTAGCTAAGGCAGCGTATATGCCTCTTTTCTCCACACACACACACACCATAAGAACAATGAATAAAGGCCATTCAATCATATTTAAATAATCAATTTTAAAAAAAAAATAAACACAACCTTTTCAAATAATCATGTAATTATTAATTAACTTTTAATATCAATCATCTATATATAATTGTATGATTTAGATTTATAATTTTATATTTTTAATAAGAGAATTCTTCTCACCATCTGTATGTAAATTTTTATTATGAGAACATATTCTCACCTAATACCCTAGCTATGTGCTTATGTCTATTTTAGAATACAAGTTGATGTTATTGGTAACCATTTATGAACTTCACACCTTAGTTCCTTGTATGGAGCTGGTCCAGTTGGAGGAATAAACATAGTGATCCATGTAACAGTTACATATCATCTTGGGTTTAATTATTTATTTGATTCTTATAGTTGTACGTACAAACTTTTTTTTAAAAAAATTTACACTTAAAAATATCCATTTTAGTTCTTATATATATATAATTTGCTTTAATTCTTATGAGTTTAGACCATAGGGACTAAAAAATATTAAAAATGCTATGTTTATAAGAACTAGTTAAAAAGGATTAAATTGGTATGTGTAAGGATTAAAATGAATTATTTTTAATTATAAGAACTAAAAAATAAAGTTTGTATAATTATAGAGGTTAAATGAATAATCAAATCATGTTGTATCCAAAATGGGTATGAAAATTATATATGTTGGAAATTTGTGGGAATCCTATGTTGGGTAAAATAGAGGATGAATCATGGATTAGAAAAATGGATAGACCGAGTTCCAATACCTAGGTGTTATGTCCAAGGTTAAAATCCAAGTTAATTTACGAGTCCATATATTTCAAGCATGTAACACTTTCTTCAAGTCTAATGCCAAAATTCCAATGAACATTGGGAACGTAAATCTCAATCACCAGTTAAATTGTCAAGAATGATAGAGCACCATGAAGTTATATTGGTTGGCATCCTGTGGCATGGGCCCTGTCCCTTGCTTTGCTTGTTGTCTTCTTTTTACTTATTAATCACTTATATTGTGATATTATGAGTTTTATATAATTATATGCATGATTGATCTAATGATAAATAAGACCTTAATTTTTTTAATTTTTTTTATTTTAAATGAAAATTATATAGCTTTTTTTAAAAAAAATATGTGATTTTTTTTCCATAAAAATTAATAATCTTTTTTTTCATTCATCAACCTAAAGTTTAAGTTTTAGGTCAACCTTGATTTCGGGGCTTTGCACATGCAACTTGTCCCTATCAACTTTCCGTGAAGGCATGGGCCATGCATTTAGCTCAATTAATCAACTAGCCAGCTACTTGGGGATATGTCTCAAATATGCTTAATGGATTTGATCTAGTTAAATTGCAAACCCAAAACGAATTCAATCCTTTACCTCTAGGGCACTTGAAGCTTTTGAAGACATTACATGACCAAATGGAATGTGGATTAGGCCTACGATGACATGGATCCAACATTAGAATTGATATAAAGCGAGTGAAAGGACTAGGTGGTATTAAAAAGTTCGGAACATGTGGCAAACAAAAGAGTTGAACAGAGTAAGAGCTATGAAATATAGTGTTACGTACAAGTGGAAGACCACATATATATGCTGGTGGGGGATACAATAAAAACAGCTTTTGGCGTTTGGAATTAGGGAGACTAAAAAATTAAAAAGCCTCTTGTTTCTCAACGTGTGCATAAAAGTTGATGTTTATGTGTGTGTGTGTTTGTTCATGGGATCCCTCCTTAACACGTCATAATTATGTGTGTTTTGTTATCCACACATGGAAAATAAAGAAAAGTCCATTTTATATAGCTGCTATCCATTATCTATGGTAGTTGTAGACACGGATCTTGCACGAGGGGATGCAGTTTTAGCTAGGGTTGTCAAATTAATGATGGATAGGATTAAAGCTTTTAGCAACCAAACATATGATTTATTCACAGATTAATTGGACTCGATGAGGAAATGCCTAATTCTTGTTCTACTTATTTATTTTTGCCAAAGTAAGTGTCAATTGTATTTCTTGAGTTGTCTCCTTTTGGGTTGCGGTTTTATTTCTGTCCAAGTTTGGGTGTATCCGATGGAGGAAAGTATAGGATATTTTGAGTTTTATTCATTGTATTGAAATGGTAAATCCATTTAAATATTGTAAATAACTATATATAATTTTAAATAACCACATAGAATATTGTAAATAACTATTTCAAATTAGTCATTTTTTTATATAAAAAAAAAAAAGCTAAACTTTTCCATTCGCCACAGAGAAGAAAAGAGTACTAACTTTCGGCACAAGTAGCTCAACAATATTTCTTTTTTGACAATGATATGCTTGACTATATGTTTATGTTGTATAATACAAGTTTGGTTAATGTTCTTTTTGTGCAGAACGAATCAGCATGTTTAAGTACTTCAACTATATAAATACGTGATCACACAAACGACTTGTCAGATTGTGTTACCTACCTACTGGATGAAAATCATCAAACGATAGACAAAACAAAACCACATTCAAAAACGTTATTTATGTACTCCTATCCTAGGAGAATGAGATAATGAAAACTATATAGTTAGACGAAAATGATTTGTCCCAGCACAAAATATGTTGGTCCTATCACTTTGAGAGCCTACACAAATGTAAATTATATAGTGAATTATATTGTGTGTATGATAATTTCAAATGAGTCATGGAATATCTTACAAAGCTAATCAAGTATATATGTCATACCCATGACAATGCTATTACGGAGTCTTTTTTGCCATCTTGTAAGGAACATTTGCTATCTAGAATCTGAAATCCTGTATTTTGGATGTCTAAAAGCTTCGGATTCTTTTATTCGACATCCAAGATAAAAAAAATCTCAATTTTGTACGATCGAATGTATGATATGATGTGTTACCAAAATATGCTATGGAATTAATGCTCGAGCAATAATTATGTGTTAACAGAAAATTCTGTCACTCTTCTCATGATTTATTAGAAACAGAATATACAAATAATGCTCATAATTCTTCTCTTTTTGTACTTAATCATGTGTACTGGGTAAACACTAGAAGTAAAGTTTTCAAGTATAGGTACATTACTCTTTTTTCCTTTAAGAAATTTTGGCTAAATAATGAAGACAGATTACAAATCTCCCTCTCATACTTGCCTCAACTTTTAAATGGAAAATCTAAATAGAAACTCTGAGTTCGTATATATATATTAGAATAATTATATTTTAACAATAAAAAAATACAAACATATATAATCCATAACTATTTTTTCTTTCTATTTCTCTCTTTCTATCACATTACATTATCAATCAAATTAATTCTATGGAAAAAAAATCAACCACATCAATCATATTTTTTTCTCTCGAGTTGCAGACAACAATCCAAGAAACCTTTTTCTATATTTTAAGTCATGATGAGCATATTAGCTAGATATACAAGCTTCCAAGTTCCAAAATTCAAATAGAAATTGAAACTGGGATTTGAAGACAAAAATGGTTATGATGCCAAAGTCAAGCTGCATCAGGAACTAGAACGGAACCCATTATTTCAGAATGGAAATATTTTATAAACAAATACTTTTTTCCCATAGTTTTTATAACTTAATTATTTTGTAAGTTATCAATTAGTGATCGATCGATTCTATTGAACTTTAAATGCTTAAATAATACGACGCAATATTCTTACACTTATATGTACAATTATTTTTCTAGCTTTTATACCGTTTGTATCAGATCCATCTGCAACTGAGAGGTGCCATAAATATCTAGTCCACCGAAAATATATAGCATATTAGAACTAAGCCTACAAGAAGTACCTAACGCAATCTCCTCATAACCAAGAATGTTAAGAGAGGAAAGTTAATCTATATATAACAAGGGGAAATTCATATATATATATATATATATATATATATATATATATATATATATAAACATTATATACATCTACTCTAATGATCGATATATATGATGTATTATAGTACTAACATAAATGTTTTCGTTTTTGATACGATGCATCATATTATTATTATAGACTAGCTAACAGCGTCTGTACTAATAATTTGATTTTGATTAGACAAAAATCACACTAATAAAGGCCAATTCAGTGCTAATTAACAGCCAGTATGTGACGTTTTGCTTTTTCAATGATAATACAATGCCTGCATAATGTGCTACGTTTTCTTATCTTTTGGTACAGCCGTAGGTGTGAAACCAGAGGTAGCATTTTCGTATATTCCAGAATCTGTCTCCTGAATCAATTCCAGAAGATAAAAGGGAAAAAAAAGAAGAAAGAAAAACAACCTTTTCTCCTTTAAACCATTGTTGCGTTCACAAAGTGTGATTACGTAACTCACGACAAGTGTACCGATCGTTCAAGTAATAAATTTAGTAAGTAGAGTATCGTCTCCACGAGGATTGAGGCACTAATGTAATTGTAATTGTTATCTTAAAATTGGAAGAAATAAAAATAGAAAGATATTGGATTTGATAATAATATTTGTGATTTAGATTTAATTAATAAAACAGAATTAAATAAAAGAAAATTATGAGAATGAATTATGGGAATTTATGCAATAATAAAGAATAATTGTGATAAAAGCTCAATCACCTCCTATCCCTACTGGTTTAATTGAATTGATAATTAATTTCAATTATTATGTTACTCAAAGATATGCCTTAATTAATTGGTTGAACCCAGATTCCTCGGTCTTTTCAACCCTTTAATCCTATTCAAGTGTCCTAATCCCTTAGTAACCCCCTTTCAGATTAAGCATTAAGTTGCAATCCTTCATCCCTATTCCTAGGCAATGTCAAACTGTCCCTTTATCGCTTTCAGAAACTAAAATCCCAATATCCCTATTGCGAATTAAAGCCCTTAGTACTTCTAATAGAGTGATCAATTCTATTAATGGAATTTATAAATTAAAGAACAAGATAAAGAGAAGCAATCATAATAATATTCATTAACATCAATCCAATTCACACAAGAGTTCACATTGGCTTTTGGCCTTTACCACAATCAAGGAGGAATTAGCTAGACATAATTATGTCTAGCTCAATATAAATATGAGAAAATAGATGAGACAGAATACAAAATAGAAGAATAATCAAACCCCTCAATCTTGGCTTTCTTCTCAATCCTTCATGCGTTTTTCAGCCTCCGTGTGTGTATATTTGTGTTTCTGAGTGTCTCTGTATATGAAAAGTCCTGCTCAAAGGTTTTGTGGCTTCCCTATTTATAGATAGGTTAGCAAAACCCCAAGAGTTTATCTTCTTATCTTATCTTTAAGCTTCAATTACTTCTTATTTTGCTTCTTTTCTTCCTTTTATTGCTCCTAAATAACAAAATAACAATAACTACTAACAATAATTAATGATAAGATAATTTCTATCTATTTAAAGTCTTTATTTGATATTTTATCTTTATTTTCTTAATTATTTTATCCTAAAATTACTATATCTTATCAACTTATCAACCATCTTTTGCAGATATTAGCCTTGGTACCTTCGCGTGACATAAAAACTAGAGCAATTTTCCATTCTTTCACACTTAAGAGTGTTACATTCGGATGAGTCATGCATGAAAAATGCAGTGTAAAAAGAAACGTTAGAGATAAATGGTTAATTTTGTCAGTTTTTCTTAGTAGAGAAATTGAACTTATGATTTATTTTCTTTTCTTTTTATTAATCATCCAATCAATCTTATATTTCATGTGTGATGGGAGACTGTAATAAATTGAGTGTGAAAAAACTTACCTAGGATCAATAATTTTAAGAGACATGGTAGCTAGCTAGTTGCCCAAAGATTTTTGCTAGAGTGACATTACATGGTGAGAGAATATGTGCTAAAAGGGCCTCAATATATATACCTTACAAATAAGGTTCCTTAATGCACATGATATTAGGGACCAAATGATGCATGTGATGGTTGAAAGTTTCATTCCACTGTCATCCAAACCCTCAACAAAAACAAGTTAACGTATGGATGGCGAGAGTCCACGATTAGGCACTGCCCCCCCCGTTAAAGAATGTCACACACTACACCCAACTTCATCTCTAATCCTTAACCCAAGCTGGTCACATCAACTCACGCAATGCAACTAGCTAGAGGGGTATCATACTTTGATCGATGACATAAGAATTCTTTAATAAAGGAACCAAAGTAGGGTCATGTTTTGCGATTTACAATGTGTTGATAACATGATGGTCTGAGAGGAGTGGCAAAGGCCATCACATGGGTGATACTACGTGATGAAGTCAGTCCACGTTACTGTTTTGGGGTCCCTCCCCTCCTTTTTGATAGTTACCGGGCATTGGTACTAAGTCCGTACCCTAACAACTTGGTTTTAGGTTTGCTCTTGAACGAGGAGGTACGTGCACCAATTCTTTTCGTTTGCCTCTTTGATTTATTACCATATTAAGAAGCCATGCACTTGTGATCGATCCATCATTCACACCCACTGTATGAATCAACTTACACAAAATTGTTTCATTAGTTTAACCAAGAGTCTCTCAAGTTTAAATCCGACTAATATACAATTGAATTAAATACTATGATAAAGAGTTTTGTCGTCCAAGAGTAATAGTCCTGACTCGTGCAAGATTATCTCTAGTGAAAGATTCCATACAAAAAAAAAAAAAAAGAAGATATCCCTCACTGACTGTAAACCCCAACAGTTCCATGAGCAAGATTCCTAGCTAGCCCACCCATGTTGCTCTAACTGACACTGTTGTAGGGAATACATCATCTCACCATGTTTTGCTCAATTATGATCACCAACAGTTTTCAGCATACACAAATTAACAGGTGACATAGGTAATATGCATGGCTTTGAGAGGTTCGATGACAACACACGGTTCAAGAGTTAAGAGGACACATCGATTGTTGAGGAGGACTGAGATTCTCTACCCGATTTTCCCATTGAAAACAAACATGGTAGTGAGTGTTATTGGATAGGGATTTGCGTGTAATAGCCACTGTCATTAGACTAGAGACTCACGTGAGACTTTTAATATGCTCGATTTGTAACAGTTTTTCATTACCATAAGCATTGTCAACACAACATGGCCTTATTACTAGAAAGAAAAGGACTATACCTCACTTATTTCGATTTCCACGGGAGAAGACAAAAATCAGAGAAGCGCCGTGAGCCCGTGACAAAATAGGTAACCAATGTACACAAATATTTTTGTATAATCTCCTTCCAGTCTTTTAATCTTAGACTCTTTTTTTTTTTTACAAATGATATCCTTAGTATAGGAATTAATAAACTAAAACAAAAAATACTTTTACACTTTTTATAATTTTCATAATAAATATATTTTTCTTAATTTTTTAATATGAGCACTGATTAATCAGATTTTTTTATAGATAGAGTTAATGTGACTAACAAAATTATTTTCATTTAGTATTTAACATAGATATATGTTTAAACTCAAATATTGGATCAATAGATAAATTGAAATAATTTCAAATAAATTGATCTACTTGTTTATGATTTAGGAAAAAGAAAACAATTACACATGAAATTAAATATGGTGTGAATGATTTGATGTCATTATATACTGAATGGGGTCCACTGTTTCGGTCATAAATTATACCCCATGCCTTGCTTTTCCTTCATTTTGTTTTTCAAGCGTCTGTAAAGCTAATCATAGTTTGTAATTTTGCGGTCAACGAATAATATGCTTTCGGGGCATTCCAGGAACAGGAAAAGTTAAATAACATGTACTCAACCAAAAATAAAAAAAAAAAAAAAAAAAGAGAGACAAGCACACCGTAAAGATTGGAGCACAGAAGGACGATGTCCAACATAACTAAATAACTTTAATAACTAACTAACATAAGGACATGCATTCAGAAATTTGAAGCACAAGTCTTCCAATCATAAGGGTCGAAATCCTAAAAAGAAAAAAATGAAACGAGAGAGAGAGAGAGAGAGAGAGGGATAATAGTAGTAAACGAAATACTATTCAGAGACAGAGAGAAAACGAGGGAAGCTCAAATTAGCCAAGGCATCGCCGAAAATATCTCC
Organism: Glycine tomentella; assembly: GCA_007407185.1. Lineage (NCBI taxonomy): Eukaryota > Viridiplantae > Streptophyta > Magnoliopsida > Fabales > Fabaceae > Glycine > Glycine tomentella. The sequence goes on from PYAF01001862.1 coordinate 937,032, forward strand.
TTTCCCACTTTCCTTGCACCTGCTTGGTCTCGCGAACTTTTTCACTCCCATCTCATCCTCCACGTTCTCAACACACTCCTCCTCTGCCCCAGTAGTAATATCCTCTTCACCACACTCTTTTTCTTCTTCTTCTTCTCTGTTTTCCTCATTTTCATTTTTTTCTTCTTCTTCTTGGTCATCAACGCCTTCCTCAACATCACAAACATCATCATCGTCATCCGAGGCCGAAAAGCTCTCAAACAAACACAGTCTAAGCCTGCCATCGCCGCGCTCAGCGTGAAAATAAGTGCGAGGGGAAGGAGAGGCTACAGCTTCCAATATTAGCCTTCCACCTTCGCGAAGAGGCCGAACATGAACACCGCCGAAATCAGTGATTGTTGTGAGTGGTGGTGGAAAGTTGCAAGTGCGGTTCACTCTTTTAGACTCGTAACTTGCATGAGTAGTAACAGTGACAGTAGTAGTAGTATGTTCGGTGGAACATGTGTTGGTGTCAAAGGAAAACAAGGATATATCATCACCACTATCACTGGCATTGCTACCGGTCTCGCTGCCGAGGCTTTCAGTGCACATTTCTAAGCTTTTTTCACTGAGAATTGAAGAGGAGCGTTTAACTGTGGGGTGGACATAGACTTGGTCCTCTGTTTTGTTGTGAGAGAGAGTTTGAACTAAACTCCAGCCACTGGCCACGTCGGATTTTGTGTTGTTTTTGTCACATTCGTGGTTGATGAGTGGGTTTTCTTTGGAGTCAGAGAGGGGTGAAAGTGAAATTGTGTTGGTGTTGTTAGTGGGAGTGGGAGAGGGAGAGGATTGAGGAAAGTTGGAACCTTGTTGTAGTGAGAGTTTGAGCCTGAGTACACGTGGCTCCATCACGAGGGGTTCGAGACAAGATTGCAACCCTTGGAAGACACTTGCGGATGACATTGTGGATGTCAACACTCAACAACAGTGAAAATGTGAAAAAAGCAGGGGAAGGGAAACAAGGGAAAACAGGGGACTCTGGAGTTGGGTTAAAAAAATGGTGAGGTGAGTGGGGATTTTACGACAAGTTGAGGGGACTCTGGAGTTGGGTTAAAAAAATGGTGAGGTGAGTGGGGATTTTACGACAAGTTGGGAGGTGTGGTGAGAAGAAAGAGTGTTAGAGAAAAGGCCATGGTTTTTGGTTACTGGGTTTTGGATGAAATTGAAGGTAGGTTCCTTGGGAAAGAGAGAAGAGAGGAATGGACATGAACGAGGAGTGAAAAGGGTGGGTCTGAATATATAGTTGGCAACGGTAAAGCCACCCTTCTTAACTTTAGTGCGGATAGGGTCCTATTCCCTAACAATAGGAAAGTGATGGATATCAGTGGTAAAAAAACTTCCCAAGAATCTTACTAGTATTTATGTTGGAAAATTTTAATGTGAATCTCATTTTTTTTATAGAGTGTTTGATAAAATGAAATGAAAGTAAATTTAGATGAAAGTTTTGAATTAAAATAAGGTATGAAAAAATAGATTTCATAACATTTGATTGATAATTTCATTTCTTTTCAACTTCCTTTCACTAAGTACACATGAACTCGGTGTATATGAATGGAAGAAAGAAGATGAAGAGCTAAAAAATAAAGAGATAAATAAATAATTAAAAAGGAACGAATTTAACAAATAATCTAATTGTAAATGTAAAATGTAAAAGAGTAACATACCCTTAGAAATTTTACACTAAGCCTTTACCTAGTATATGTGATTAACTATATGTATAAATATAGTTAATTGTGTCTAAAAGTAGTAAAATGTAAGAACAGGATTGTATATAAGTATTGACACGTACTTAACCGTATCATAAGTTTATTACAATGACTCATGATCATTAACTTTTTCTAACAAGTGATTAACTGTATCATGAAATTACTAGTTGTCATACAAGTTTAAATACATATATTAATATGATTAACTTTATTTCACAAATAATTAATAGTAAATAAATGTGATTTATATAATTAACTATGTGGTTAATAGTGTCATGGGATCATTGAATTGTCTAACGTTGATTAACTTTGTCTTACAAATAATTGATAATGTGGTAAGGTTATTGAAATATTTAATAATAAATAATTCTGCCTCAAATAAAGTGGTTAATATTGACCACATAATGATCGATAATTATGTAATCAAAGTCATTTTTCTTAATCACTGGTGAAATAAAAATTAGGTTTAATTACTTTATGAGTCCCTAAATTTTTACCAAATTTTCAATTAAATTTTTAAATTTTTCCTTTTATTTGGTCTCTAAACTTGCATTTATTTCTTAATTAGGTCTAATAATAACCTAATTAAAAAACAAATGCAAGTTCAGGATCCAATTAAAAAAATAGAGCAAGCTAGAACCTTTTTTAAAAATGACAAATAATATAAGAACTTAATTAAATAATTGCCAACCTCTACCAGCCAGTATTCTCATATCTATAAGCTAGTACTCTTGCTTCTGCAAGTTCTCAATTGAGTATTCTTAAGTTTTTCAACCAATTTAGAATTTGCAGGGGTGAAAATACTAACATGCAAAGATTCTCAATTTTTTTAATTAGATCTCTAAACTATATGTCATTTTTAAAGAGGCCACTGAACTATTTTAATTAGACAACAATGTAAATGTCAACATGTTCCAGCTACATTCTTTATTAAAAGGAAATAAATTCTTCACAACATTTTTATTATTTATTTTTAAAGGTTTTTGAAAGAAAATTCATATTGTATCCTATATCTTTATTTGTGGGACCACTAAATATATGAACAATAATGTTTTCCTTAATTTGTTATAATCGTTAGTGTTGAAAATTTGAGGGATAAAACAGTGGAAATATTTTTACTAATGAGCTATTTTACTTAATTGTACAACCTTCAACTCAAAATCTTAAAATATTAAATTTATAGATATTTTTCATTTATATATTACTCAATTTGTCTATTTAACTTCCATACTTATACTTCAGCAATTAAGTTTCCTAGTTGCTATAAATGTATAGGACAATAATTTAAACTTTTCTAATTACTGTAAGTTGAACATGATTTAGGCTTTTCTAATTATTATAATTATTTTTTTGAGAGTCAATTTTTTTTTTGTTTCTGACAAAAAAATCAATTACATAGCACAAGATGCGCATGCCCACAACAACTCACAGGAATAATTATTATTATTATAATTATGATAAGAGAAATACTAGCAATATATTAACTTACACACTTATGTTATATTGAGTGTATTGTAACACTCATCTTAAGACAATTATTTATATTTTCCTAATTATGGTAATTTTTTATTTTTTATAAGGTTTTACTTGTACAAAAATGATATATATACTAATATACACATGAGTATCAATGTAAAAAATAGTCATTTAATTTCTTTCGCATACACAATATTCTTCATTGTTTAATGTTTACAATAACTCTTCTCATTGAGAGTGTCCATGTAATATTTTTAAACATAAGAGATTAATATAGGGGGAAAAAAGAGTAGTACTGTTGTGTGTAATCAAAAGCTCAGTAGTTCAAGTGTAATTCTTCCGAATATATAAAGATACAAGGACTTGATTGTATAATAAAACTGTAATAAACTTCTAATTTAAGCTCGATCAGTACTCATAGGTTTCGGCTTTAGACTCTTAAGAATAGGGCTATACTGTACACCTTGTACAGATCTGTGTATTGCTTTGACTTTCATCAATGAATTTATTTGCCTTTGAGAAAAAAAGGAAAGAAAGAATGAACACACGTAAAGGGCTGAAGCACGAGGTTTATACTTTATTTTATATACATGATAACTAACTTCTAACATACTCTTAACAGAATTATGAACTAACTTTTAGCATAAAAAAACTAACTTGTATGTTAATTCCATGTTTCAATCAGTGCATTTGAAAACTATTTGAATTGACCCCCTGATTTTGGTGTTACTGCTATACAGTCCTCTGTTTTGTCAACTGAACTTCCCTGCTTTACCTTCTTATTATTCATTGTTGTGACCATAGGTGTGGCAATGCCATTACCATTACCATCTATACCTATACAGAGAACAAAATATTTATATAAAAAAAGAGCATGCAACTGTTATTACTATATATAATACAATCACACTTGGAGTAGTACCATCCAAAGCTGCACCTGTAATCCATCTTTGGCTCTTCAATATAGTTCAATTATTATTATTTTATTAAATAAAGATACCTTATAATTTTTCTATGCATATACATATTATAACAGTAATAGATTTTGGTGTTATTGCCATTTCTTTAATTTGGACACTGATGATATAAACAATCATTGAGGACATTTTTAGTGATGGAATTGTGGGTGCCGCGTGTTGTATCCTCTGATATTTTTAGAGGGCACACAACTCTTCATTTATTTATGCTAATAAATCAACCGACCTAGCAAGAGTGACCGAAGGAATGGATACTAAAGCAATTAATGCTTGAATAATCCTCACTTTGATGTCTTCTAAGCTAAGAGGTCTCTCAACTTTTCTTGACTTTTTCACTAAATATTCATGAAGTTTACAACACACTCTTCAAAGTTAATATATATGGCTATTGTATATTTCTGGTCAGAGAAAGACAGCATCATTTCGTCACTTTTCCCTCCTTGTTCGATGCCTTTATATTGGCGAAATCTCTATCAATTGCCAAGACCGTACGGGAAATTAATGGTTATCTATTATTTGCTTTACAAACATAGGAGATTCGTTAAACAATTTTGCAAAAGCATATGCGGTCTTCAAGTGTCTCGGCTCTACACCATAATCTTGTTGGTTCAATTGAAACTCTCCTACAGGTCTCTTAAAGTCTCAGAGTTTGAGTTTTATATATGAAAAAAGAACATAGGTTAGAATGGAAACGTCACTAAAGACAGTTGACTAAATTTCTAAAAAAGATTAATAATCTACAGAGTTAAAAAATATTTCCCACATATAATATAATAAAAAAAATGTCTCGACTCTACCCTTTTAGTCTTCCTAGTTATACGTTAGTAATCCATATTAGCTTTCTTTAGAACATAAATGAAGAAACGAAAAGACTTTTACAGAGCTAGGCACAAATAGTAAGCTCCCAATTGTACTAAGTACAAAGTTTATCACTACGGGAAGTTTGAGGTATTTATGATGCACACATGCAAAGAACGTGCAAATTAGTTTTGGTTCTGAAATATCTGAAGTGGCTGCTCATCACATTTTCTTTCCTCTTTACATAGTAAGCTAGACAAGAGTGTGAATCTGTGGATCCAGAAAACTGCCACAAATTCAGTGAAAATCATTTCTTGATCAGTCTCGATCTGTATGTAGTGAATAATAATAATGCTGGAATGCATCCACACACACTGTAGCATGCATATGGGGTATCACACTGAGTAGAAGAAAGTTCTCCACTTTGCACCCACATATACATGTATTAGTCACACACACAAATTTAAAAAAAAAAAAAAAAAAAAGTGTGTGTAAGTGGATCTTACACCATGCAGCAACTTATGCCACCTAGTAAACTAAGAACGAGTGGCAGTGAACCAAAACAAGCGTACGTTGTCCCGCAAATAACTTTTCACCCAACATATTTAGAAAAAAAAAATCATGTCTGGCCATATATATATGTTATATCCAACTAATTAATTTTAAATACTGCCATGGTCATATAATTTCCCTTCCATGCTAATTTTTTGCTAAATTTATAAAATGTTGCTTTTGATATATAATTAATTTTCTCACTATATACATACATATTTTTCATGCATGTCCTATACATATGGCTAGCTTTTAACACGTGATAACGTGCTTTTGACATTTCTTATTGTAACCACAGTACCAAATTACTAGCTACCACAGCGCATGCAATTACAACAATTCAGTGCCAAAATCACGTAGCTAACCAGTAGTTAGGTCACACATCAGTTTACAGTAAATGATGGCAAAAACTGGAAAACTTTTGTTTAAAAATAACTTTTTCCACGTCTAACATATATCAACAACAAAGATTAGTTTGATAACCGTATGTGGTCCCCTTTAACGTTGCTAAAACTACTAACATTAGTTATGAGTCAATGATGACGTAGAACAACAATTATACGGTACCAATCTTAGTTTTGAGACAAATAAAATGCACCCTATAGAAGACTCTCATTCCAATAAAGGAGGAATATATTTATAAATGCTAAAACCGGGGGAGGCAATCAAATGGGTGCCTAACAGTCATTGCTGATTTTGGTGCATCACATTCATAGTCCTTCCTATTGCTCAAATATATTGTGCATTTCATGCTACAGATATTGGAAATAAAAAAGGCAAGGGTGAGAAGAGGGTCGAGAGAGACGAATATGAGAAGGGAAATAAAGGAGGGGACAAGAATATATTCGCCTTAGATATTGCACACTTTGAAAAGCTAGGTCAATGGCCTAACCATCGAATGCCGTTGGATAATCCATCTTGTGCTCCTTTGCGGTTGTTCTAAATTGACCAATCAATTAAGGAAAGCCTTTATAAAATTACCAATTTATGGGTATTTCTTTGGAGCATAGAATGTGAAACCTTAAATGCTAGCTAGCTAGATCTCATTATGCTCGCTCTATGTTTATGGATCGTTTACTTAAGCATATATCTATAATTATTAAGCTTTTTAAGGAAGAAAGGCAATGGATTCTCTTGTATGAGTCAAACTAATTGTTGAGCAAAAGTTGAGTTTTGGGTTTTGATCATGCTCTAGTGCTAGATTCTTTTATTCCTTTGGCTTTGCGAGCTCCACGCAACGTAGAAATGAAAGTGTGCAAGAATTCCAGGGCTAATAACACATAGACCATGCAATATATAGGCATTTCATGAAATTAATTAATTATGGCTATATACTTTAGGGTTTTGTTAACATAACACATACAAAAAAGTAAAATAATATTATTCATCTTAATTAATTACTTAAAAATAATAATAATTTTTATATTTTTAAAAATAGCAAATACTTTTATTTAATTTATTTAATACTGTAATGTTTATGTTTTTAATTTCTTAACATGTGACATAAGAGACACGTATTATCATAAAGTTAATCGCAGTGTACAGACCAAAAAGGAAACTAAAGATGAAATGATTCTATTTATGCATTAATTAACTATGGGTGGTGGAGATACATTTTCCGAAGCTTTGACTTTAACCTAATTTTAACCCTCTTAAAGCAGCACCGGCAATGCTAGCTTAGATTCCAAGATAAGAAACATCAGCATTAACTAACTTCTAACATGGGAAATATGAGAAGATTGCAAACCGGAATATGAGAATATCTGTTTGTGGCATCATGACATGCAAAACCCGCGCTTTTTAAAATTTTACATTGATGTCTACGTAATGCGACAGTTTTTGCCTCCATTTAATCCAATGAGCGGTTACCAGAGAAATTTTTAATTTAAAACATCTAATTAATGAGATCGAGAATTAGAATCCCTGTATTGTAGCTTTAAGCTTTTAGCACCTTATGGTTGATTACATCATCAACTTCTGGGTTTTTATATGTACAATTAAAATATAAAGTTTTAAATACATTTTTTATTTTTGTAATTTTTATTTTATATATTTATTTTTTTCATTTTAGTATTTGTAAAATATATTTATTTTATTTTTTGTCTTTAAGATATTTTAAATAATGTTTTCAACAGTAAAAAAATGTTATTTAAAATATTTTAAAGATAAAAATAAAACAAACATATCTTGTAAGGATTAAAATGAAAAAAATAAAATTATAAGAACCAAAATAATAAAAACACTAATTTAAATGAATAAAAAATATATTTAATCAAAATATAAATTATTTGAAGCTTTTACATTATTCAGCTTAAACAAAATATAAATTATTTGAAGTTTTTACATTATTCAGCTTACGCACGCGCGTGCTAATCTAACCTCTTTATGTACACATCTTGTTTTGAAAGGATTTATGTGCACAGCATGTGCATCCTATTATATGACTTATGGAGTATTATATTTATGCTAATGTCAATGTGCTATACTACTCCTGGCTCTCATATATATAGTACGTAGTGAAACTGCTAAGAGAATGAAGGCTTTTCATTATCTACGTATTAGGATACGTATGATGCCTTTCCAATAATTCACATTCTGTTTGAATTACATTGACAAAAAAGTTAAGCTTCCTATGGCATGCATATATTCAGCTCTTGAAACAGCAGAAAGCTCTATTTTGAATGTTACATCAGAACAGCTTTTTAAACCTGTCTTTTGGATTGGCTAAAAAACGATATATGGTGCAACGTGGTGAGTTGGATTAAACTTGATTTTGATCAAAACATTGCATATTTGATTATCTTAATTTAGTAGAATTAAATTTGATGAAAAAAATTATGGTGGAGTATTGAAGTAAGTAGAGTAGTTTTTACTTCTATCAAAATTAATTTTAGTTGCATTTTGTCTAATTTATCCTCAAATCAATATTCTCATGTATATGTTTATTATTTATTGATGATTTAAAAATATTGTTTCAAAAATACAATTAAAAGTCTTGTGATATTTATTCAATTTTAAAATCATTTAGTTATATAATTTATCCTTACAATCATACCATTAATTGTGTGATAAATCATATTAAAAGAATATATATATATATATAACAAAATAACCAATTATGAAAAAAAGTGTACATAAACATTAAAACTCATTTTAATCATTATATTCACAAAATCAATTTTGATGTAAAATATCTGAACAACATTTTCTATAAAAAAAATCACTTTTTCTAAAATATATATATATATATATTATCCAAACAATTAATTTAGTGAATCAATTTTAACCATAACTAATTCTGCAAAATTAATTTTATCCGTATCAATCCAAATAAACACTAATTTAGTAAAGGCGAGATGAAAGGAATTGATACAGCTTTTTTGGAGTGGCTCAGTAATAATTCATTCCACGGAAAAGTGGTTTAAAACTTTAAATAATATATATATTATATATATATAAAGAAAAGTTAAAAAAAAAAAAAACGACAGTGTAAAAGTTAGTTCATATATATATATATATATATATATATATATATATATATATATATTATAATTAAGGAATAATAGAAGAACATGTGTTTCCATCATTCAGATCTGAGGTTAGCATAAGTCATGCCTCACCTGCAGAGTCTAGCATCATGTACATCAAAACCATCAGTAACCATATAATAGGTACAAGGTATCAGCCATCATCGTTGTGGTTTAGATGAAAATTATGGCCCTGCAATTTTGTATCTGAGGTCGTGCCTTCTCGCCTATGAGATTGAGCTTTTTGTTTCACACTCGATCATATTCACCCATCTAGACTTCTAATGCATGCAGCAGGGCAATTATTCCATTCCGCAAAAGAGTAGGTGAAGGATTTAACCTTGTAGTGTAGCCAAGTCCACGACTTGAAGATGATATAATCCAGTATATCAGCGTACATTTTCAAAAATTGGTCACTTTGTGAGTTGGTTAGCCTACTCTATAGTCTTGGACTAACTAATTCATTTTTATTATTTTAATAAATAAATAGTTGAATAATAAAGCATTTAATTTTATTTATAATTTTCATTACTTTCAAATATACTTTTTACCTTGAAAAAAGACTACTTAAGGTAAAATATATATTTAGTCTTCATACTTTTAGTCAATTTAGTTTTAGTTCTACTTCTTTAATTGGATCAATTTGGTTTTTGTACTTAATTAAAAAAAAGCGAATTAGATCTCTATTCTTTAAAAATACATGGATTTAGTGCTTATTTAGTTGGTCAATGCATAAGGACTTAATTCACTTATTTTTTTAAGTATAGGAATCAAATTGGTATACTTGAATTTATAGGGATTAATATAAGATTTTACTAAGTATAGATAAAAAATGAACCGGGTCCAACAAGTCTTTAACTATAAGTCAATTTGATCTACTTTATATTTTTATAGCCTAAGTCTTTATCTATTATTTGTCAAGAGTCTACTTTGTAAGTTTGGGTATGACCTTTATATAAGTATGACTTGACTTATTAATATATTTAAATGATTGTTTCATATTAAGAAGTATAAAAAATATTGTATAATAGTAAAAACAAATATGCATTGAAGTTTAGAGTGTAAAGCAATGACTTAAAATGTTATACATATATTATCCCAAATTGGATGTGTTGTATTCCTATTCACTTTTTTATTTATTTAATAAAGTAAAGATTTTCATTAAAATAAATAAAATAATTTTAAATAATAAAATGTGACTAAATTCGCTTGCAAACATTAAACTTGATAGCTTACCAACGTGTTTTGAACACAATCAAAAGAAAAGAACTCATATTCTTATGTACCGATTTACATTATAGGAATTAACTTATTCTAAACATTAAAATGATTCAAATTATCAGCTTACTAAAATAATTTTATAATTTCATTAAAATAATTATAATATTATCTTGTATTAATAATAATATTGTTAATAAGTCAAGTCTATTACTCTTATTAAGTTTTTTTTGTAAAGCATATGATCTAACCTATTTAACTAACATGATGTTTTAAAAAGTTTGAGTATGACTTATTCATTAAACGAGTCTAATCAAGCCATACCTTAAATATGTCGGGCCATAGACCTCTTTGTGGGTGGCTTGACTTCACCATCTCAAATCATTCTCCTTTTTTATTTTTATTCATATACTTTTTTTTTTACTTTTTATTTCTTGTAATCTCTCTTTATTTTTATTTCTAAATTGAGTTTTAATATATACTTTTTAAAAATCTTGATATTACGTTTATATATATTCAAATAATTTATAAAAAAATATTTCTAATTATAGATAATGCAATAATTTCACATATATATATATATAAACTTAAATAACATCATATATTTGTTAACTAAGATAGTATGATATGGTTAATGGATATCTCGGCTTTAAAAAAATCATATATTTGTAAGAAAAAATGTGTATAAATTCAGCTTAATTAAATTGGATCAATTTTTAAAATAAAATTCCAATCAGATTCAATTTAATAAAAAAATCAGTTTCAGATTTATTTGATTTTTAATTTTTTAAATCTTTTTTATTAGATTAGATAGATTATTGTACATAGTACATACTATCATAAAAAAGGGAAATATAAAGATGGTCATAATTTCATGGGTAAATAATTATTTTTGTCTATGAATGTGTAAAACACCGATAAATTTGTTTCTAAAATATAGAAATTCAAATTTTAGTTCATGAAAGGAGCCATATCAGTAATTTTTGAACCAAAACATCAGTATGTTTCCATTAGACTAATATGTCAGTGAGTTATTATTGGATCAAAATATCGGAAATTATCTATTAGACCAAAATGTTAATAATTTTTTTTGAACCAAAATATCAATACGTTTCCATTTAACTAATTTGTTAAACCCCAAATTTCGTTTCATTTAAGGATAAAATATAACTTAATATTCATCTTCCCTTTTTTTTATCGTTGCAAGTATAACATTGCAATAGATACTTAAAAAAATAGGAAAATAAGCACAAATTAGAATAAACATAATATTGATTAATAAACATAACTACTTTAACAAACATTGTAACTCAAATTCAACCACAACAACACCAATAACATATTTTTTAACATTTGACATAAAAAAATTTATTGCTTACAAGTTATTTATGTTAAATGATACATATTTTTAGGATGAGATTAATTGCTCTCAACATGCTCCACAAGTTGAATAACCTCTAACTAGTTTTGAAAGTACTCCAACTCTTAATATTGAAAGTGTTCCAACTCCAACTACCACTCAAAGTGCTCCAACTCTTAGTGTTGTGAGTGACTTTTACATATAACCGATTAACTATTGTTAAATTATGTTATGCATACCTATTCATTATCTATAATTGTTGTAGGAAACAAACTTCATACCTCTACTACTGTTAACTTTGTTTAGACCACCTTCAGTTAGACCTTCAACACCAATTCGAATTATATTCTCAGATGTACCATCTCATAGGATGAACCAACTAAATTACATGAACTTTATACTCACAGCAGGGCTGCCTTGCTGCCAAGATTCGAAAAAGTGAAAGATGGGATATGCTTGTTTTTTGTTTACATTAGATTATGACTAATTATTATAATTTGGATAAGTTTGTAATGATTCATATATTGTTACAATGTTTATTTTTATACATTGGTAGAATGCTTATTTAGGCAATTTTCTACTATAATATTATTAAGTAGAGACAAAATCAAGTTAAGTTTTATTTTTTGTAAGGATTAATATAATGATTGTGTAGTTTTGTTTGAGTCTCATATTTTGGATAAAGTACTCTCATATTAAAAATTTCATTGCAACAGACAAATTATGTTTATTAATCAATGTTATGTTTATTATTATATTTGTTCTAACTTATGTTTGTTTTCCTATTTTTTAAAGTGTTTAATAATATTATGCTTACAAAGATTAAAAAAAATGAGGAGAAATGAAGATTAAATTATATTTTACCCTTAAATGAAACAAAATTTGGGGTCTCACAAATTAATCAAATGAAAACATAATGACATTTTGATCCAAAAACAACTACTGACATTTAGGTCTAATGAAAATTACTCACATTCTGATTTAATGATAACTTAGTGACATTTTGGTCCAATAAAAACGTACTGACGTTTTAATTCAAAAAAAGGAATTACTAACATTTTAATTTAATGATAACTTACTAATATTTTGATTCAATTTATACAACAATCATGTTGATAATTATTTTTGTGGCATTTTTATCTTTATTTATTAAATAAGTTCTTTTATTAATGATAACGATCAAAAGTTAACAATGAAATTTTTTTTTCACTTTTAAAAAATAAAATTTGAATTTTTATCTATTAAAAACAAATTTATCAATATTCTATATATTATATATTCAGAAGATAATTATTTACCATAATTTCATTTTCTTTCTTCTTCCGTGCCCATCCCTTCCTTGTTTGGCTTTTTTGAAGTTTCAACAGTACTATTTGCCTATTTGGTTTGGCGCTCCAAATCCCAATATACCCACTGTTTGTGACTCGTTGCTTCATAAAGACAGCGTCTTTGGATTCTCTTCCACTTCGTCTCTGCGTCACAAAAAATGGGTCGAAAACGTGCTTCCAAAAACAGCGACTGGGTTCAAGTGTCGGTATGTGGATTCTACTACGATCATGTCTCTGTACTATTCTTGCTTCTATTCATCATGGATTTTCTGTTATTCTGTTTTCCTTTTGTTGTAACCTTTCGAAAGTTTCTCTGTACCTGTGTCATGCTTGTTTGCTTGATTGGTTTCACTGTGTTCCTACCATTGCTGTGTTTATTGGAAATTTTAATTTTTTTATTTTATTGCCGCTTGGTTGCATGCATAGACTTAAAGGCTTTGGTTGGATATTGGTGAAATCGCGTGATTAGGAGGAAAAATGTAAGCTTGTGATATGTGCTTGATTGCATTTGTGGGTGTGATATGTCAAGTTTTACTTTCTACGGTGAAAAGTTAATTATTTTATTTTATTTTTTCTCTTCACCTTTTCGAGAAATACTATTTTTTTAAGGTCTAATAATCTAATATCACCATGGCTTCATGGTTCTGGTCAACCTTCACATGTCATGTAGCTGATTTTTTAATTTAAGAAAAATAGTTAATGAAATTTGTTGGGGTGTCACTCGGATCACGAACACATGATGGTGGTCACACGATAGTTTCTCCCTTTTGGAGGCTGTTTCTAAAGAATTTCAACTTCTGGGTGTTCTTTTAGGTGCTTGTATGTCAAGATAAGTGTTTGATGTTATTTTAACTTTTTTACCGTGTGTATTTTATGTGCTATTTGCTCACCACTGACTTTTTTTATTTTTGTTGAAGCATACTGTTGTGGAACCACAGCCTTCCATTGGAAACATACAATTATCAAGGGCATTAGACTCTCAGCTTGAAATCTCATTCCCTGGGCTTACCTCACCAAAGCATCCAAATTTGTTGGTGGATGGGGTGGAAATGCGTCATGCAAAAAGCCCGGCACAGGAGCAAGTGAACCAAGAACATGGGCATCAAAAGAAGCCTCCTACCTCTGCTAAGAAAAAAACCAAATTCTGTGGTGCATCTGTGAGGCGATCAGAACGCATTAAAAGTTCAGTTGTTAGTCACCCTAATACCACCAATTGTTACATTGAAGTCGTTGAGGATTTAACTGTTGTTGATAGTGAGAAAGATGAAGCATATACTCAACTGGAGCAAGTATTATTGGCAGAGCCAGAGTTGGAGCTGCCACTGGAGCATGAGCACCCGAGCCTGAGCTGGCAGATAATTTGGGCGAGAAGAATAGTTGGAAAGAAGAAGTTGACTGTGCATTACAAAGAATAGACGCTCAGTAGAATTGTTGAAATCCAAGGTATTATATAAGTTTGTATTCAAGACTCCATGTGGTTGTTATTTTTCCTGTGATTTGTGGCTTGTCATGTAACAGGTAGATGAGAATATTGTCTTTTCTATAAGTTACAATAGCATGTATATTGACTCTAAAAAGGAATGTAGTTGCATTTCTATTCTAAAAGGAGAGGGGTTGGCTGGCTTACTATGGGGAAGGGGCGAGGACCCGTCTATCCCGATCGGGATGATAAGGACTTGTCCTTACTTGAATTAAGACTTGAATGAAGCAGGCTCAATAAGTCTTGCTCTTCTAACCTAAAGAGGGGGCACCCTACTTCAAATAAAAAGCCCTCCATCTATCGATTCTTGAGATGCGACCAGGCGGAAGGGAACCTGTTTGAAGGCGCAGATGAAGAAGGGCTGCGTTCAAGATTTCACCAGGCGGAAGGGAACCTGTGTGTATTTTAAGCTTTATCCTCTTTGTTTTTGTTATGATATTCATCTTTTTTTTTATGTTGTTTATTGCCTCACATATATATATGCAGATTGAAGCTTTAACAGTTGAAAATCAACGACTAAATGGAAAGCTGGAAAATGCTCTTGGCAAAATTGGAGTGGTATGTTTCTACATTATTATCATAGTCCTCCATTTAAGGCCTTTTTATTCAATATCATAATCTATTGCAAAAAAATTGTTTTTCCTCTTCTTTTCCCCCGTAATTGGTTATCATTATTGTTAATATCATCTTTAAGAAGTAAAAAATTATATATGATATTCGTTGATTTGAAGAAATATATTTTTCCATGAGCAATTATTTTGTGTTTCTTTCATTAAACTGTTGCTTCTAGTTTTGGATCTAGAACCTTACTTAAGATGGATAAACATTTCATAAAGTGGTTCTTGTGGTTGTGACCACAATACAATAGTATGATTTTTTTGTCCTGTATGTACTGATGTAGTATCTGAACTTGTGAGTATCAAAAGTATCACCTTAAAAGGTACAAACCGTATTTGTTAATTAATTGAGCTTTTAATAAACTTATATATCTCTGACTAAACTATTCTTGATGACTTACATTGTAGTACAAAGACGAGATTCATGTTTTGATGGCAGGGCCGGCCCTGGAGCAAGGCAAACGGAGCGCCTGCCCAGGGTCCAAAAATATTTACACTGACAGCTTAAGTAAAAAAAATTAAAAAAGAATAAAATAAAAATAAAACCTGTGTTAGGGGTTCATTTTGTGTGATAGGGGTCCATTTTTTCCATTCTTTAGTTTTAATATTATTTATATTTCAAAAAATTTATGTGTTAGGGGTCCATTTTTTCCATCCTTTAGTTTTAATATTATTTGTATTTCAAAAAATTTGTGTGTTAGGGGTCTATTTTTCTGATTTCTTTCTGGGTCAAAGAATTTTCAGCAACGGCCCTGTTTGATGGATGTATTGGATAAAACGAAGGATGCCGTAAAGGATACTATGATTTCAAATGTGGCAAAAACTATAGAAACGGCTGTTAATGTATCAACTCAAGGAATATAAATCCACAATGCGTGCTCTGCTTCTGCAGTTAAGAGAAAGAGAAATGTAAGCTGAAGTAGGAAGCTAATACTGCACAACTTATTCTTATGTATTGTAAAAAGTAAATTAGAAACTTGACACCTAAATGTGCTTGAGCCTGTGGTGCTTTTGAACCTTTTTTTGCATGGATTTCTGCTTGTTAATGTGATCATTTTATATTCTCTGATTCTGATGTCTCGTTTTACCTGATGGTTCATATGCCTTCAACTCATCAAATTCACACATTCTTTTTTTAGTTTTGTAGTATATTAAGAGGAGAAAGAAATAGTTAGGCTTTAATATGTTTTAAATCTTTGTTAAATATGTTAAGCGATGATATGATATATAAATAGTTCTATCATTGTTGTTATGTCTACCCTCATGCTTTTCTTGACCTAAGGCTATTGCTAAATCAGAATTCTGAACCACCTCCATCTAGTCAAAGATTTATGGGGCGTAAATGTGTCAAAATGAGTGGAGTTCTTTGGAGTTCTTTAGGCTTAAGTTTATCTTCAAAAAATATGGTACCTAAGTTTGATTTATTCATTTAGGGGGCGTATTTAATTAAGATTTTTATGGATTTTAAAAGATTATTTTTTTTAAGAAAAAGTTGAGTTATTCAATCAAGATTTTTAAATAATAGAAATAAGTCTCTTGATATTCAATCAAGACTATTAGAATTTTTTAAGAAATTCAATAAAATCAGTTGGTATTCAAAATTGATGTAATGATATTTTTTTATATTACATTATGATTATATAAATATTTACAAGATTCTAGTGTTAAGCTTTGAACACGAGTCAAGTTAAGCTTAGGTTTGTACAAGAAATAAAGCTTAGGTTTATAGTTTATTTTGAATGCGAGCAATAAGAAACTTTTATTGAAAATCAGGGGAGGATGTATCGATAAATTTAAATGTTACCCTTTTAAAAATAAAAAAATAAAAATTATCGTAATGGATAACTTTTTTTTTTAATGGATCTTAATGGATAATTAAACCTATTTGAAAACAGAAAAAAATGGAAACCCATCAATTTAATTCCTAAAATTAGCATTGCCAATCAATTTAGTATTAATGTATTATAAAAACGAAAATTTAGTCCTCAAATATAAAAGTCAACAATTCACAATGCAAAACACTACAACAAGTTGCTCAAATTTTATGTTACCTTTACCTTCTCTCTTCAGCAAATTTTCCACATCATCGCCTTCTTCAACGAAATCAATGCTCAAATTCATCCAAAAGAGAACTGAAGAACTTTTATACACCATATCAGAAATTTGAGATAAAGAGAATGATATTGGCCTAAATTGGTCACACATAATAGAGCCCAAAGTAGAGCGCCATCGTTGAATGAAAATATAAACAAAATGAGTACTACATGTACTCATAGGGTAAAAGAAAGCATCCATGGACTAGTATCCTATCAGTTGGTTTATATACCAATCCTGAAAGGCTGAAGCAACCTTTTACTTCCTAACCAACAGTTCCAATTGTTTCTTGCTTGGTATTCACAAACCACTTAAGAGTAGCTATGATTATGTGATAATTCATTTGACATCACTTTTAAATAATGAAGAACCATAAGTCAAACTCAAAGAAGCCCTCAAAACGAGAAGAAAAAAAAAAAGAGCATATTTATGGTAAACATTTATATTTATTAGTTATAGTTGGATTCAGAATTCTTAATTTCAATTATCACATTATTACGAGCATAAATGTAAGCATTTATGAACAGTAATGGACACTATATTTAGATCAGAAAAGAATTTATTTTTGGCAGAAATGCTAGGAATATTAGCAGCATCATTGCAAGGGTTGTTATGATGGTGCCTAATATTTTGGTTTACTCCTCCTCCTACAAGAGAAGCACAAAACTTGTAGATATCTTCGTTTAGGGTGTGTTTGGTTCTCCATTTTCAGTTTACTCTTCTCCATCATCAAGCGAGTCAGAGAACTTGCAGATATCGTTCCTGGGTGTGTGTGGTTCTCCATTTTCATCATCATCATCATCATTATCATCATCACCATCTTCATCCCTTTTCTCTTCAGCAATTGTTGGCGGCGGAGACGAGAAGTCTAAGTACATTCCCTGAATAGCATGCTCATCATATGACTCATCAGAGAGATCTTGAGAGGCAAGTTGGTGGTACTCCACAAGCTGATGAAGGCATTGATTTTCTCTGACCAGATTCGCGTTTTCGTTGGCCAGTCTGGACTTCTCAGCAAGAAGTGCTTCCAGCTGAAGCCTCACCTGCAGCCACCAAAGCCCCCATAAAGATTAGTTTGTTCCATGTATATATATTTTCTATGGAGGAGTTACTAGTGTCACACTCTCTAACAGTCTTTAATATTGGTTAAATTTATTGAAAACTTCAAAATCACTAATGAAGTTCATTAAATAAGAAGTCAGAACCATAATCCAATAAATTCCAACCAAATAAAGTGTGTTTTAGAATGTATTGCCTAAATCATCATAGCAATGGCTACATATGATGATTCCCTTACCAGATCATCTTCTTCGGGTCTAACTCCTTTTGCAAATCCATCACGCAGTCTCCTGTTCTCCTCTTCAAGCAAACCACACCTTTCTTGCATAAAACATAGATCTGATTTAATGGACTTCAATTCTCTTGCAAGTGAACCCGCTTTCGTCGCCATTGAAACCGCAAGCTGGAATGTGCAAATAAACAACAATTAGCATAAAACTTCAGCAAACCAACTCACTAATAGTTAGTAGTACAAAGAAAACCAACATTTTTTGCTTTCTTGATGTTCTTATCCATCAATTTTTTCCCATTCTCCTCCTTTTGTGAGTCAAAGGCATTCTCTTCAGAGACATCATTAGGGTCAAATTTTCTTTTCATTCCTTGCTTTGGCTCCTCCTCTTTCTGTTTCTCTCCCGAATCCTCTTTGTTTTCTACCTTGTCATTTTTGCTGTGAAATATGTCAGTTAATGTGGGTGGATTCGCCAATTCTCGAGCACCCTGTGAAAAAAGCAAACAGCTAGAAATTTAATAACAAGGGTTCATTTAATTGTAGTAATCTTTATTTAAAACCAACAGTAACGACAAATCAATTACATATCTATTCAATTCAAAATGCAATTTCACTGCTCTCTATTCCAATCAACATTAAGTTAGTTTGATTGAAATTAGACTCAAATCTCTTTTAGGTAAGGTCTGATATTTAATTCTAACCGATAGATATTAGTCGTTGACAAAATCAAAGGATATTTAGCACATATAACATGGTAATTAAAAGAAACTCTCTTTGTCCAAATTAACAGTTGTAGACATACCTGTAGGGCATTGTCCAAATTATTGGACAACAGAGAGAGAGTGTGGGAAACTGAGTCAAACCCTCTCATCAGCAACATAGAATCTTCCTTCAACCGGTTGTTGCCTTCTACATTCTATACATAATAAAAAAGAAATAAAATAAATTCCACCAAGTAATTAATCTAAATCTTGGGGAATTAATCCAATTCCAATCAAAATGAAAAAAAATTGATGGTACAAGATATATTTTTTTTATTAGCAAATGTTAATGGTTAGTTTTTGTTAGTAGGGGATCGAATCCACGACTATTTCCCCCTTTCTTTTATTTTTAACCACTCAATCAATCTTATATCTCCAATTGAACAAGTTAGTAGCCAGGACACTAACCGTAGGAGAATGAGTTGACGTTTCGGATTGACGAGCATCAAGGAGCGTGTCGATCCTGCTCCTGAGAGTGCTCCAGAAACGTTTATCAGAGGAAGGGCTCAACAGAGGAGAGGAACAACAACCCATCACGCGCGTGCCCTCCTGTTACCCAAAAAAAAAAAAACTTCAGAAACGAAACATAGACCATTTGCAACGTTTAAGGTTAAGAGAGACAAGAAACCTGGCTGTTGTCGAGATGGAGAGGAGAAGCTGGTGTCTCCAACGAGGTTGTCATTCGCAGTGCTTATTGGACGAGAAAGGTAAGGTAAGGAAGCTTAGCTTAACGGCTAGTTTGAAAAAGTGTTCTTTGAAAAGGGTAATACTAGGATTTTATTTAAATAGATAGATGGGTCTATAGTTAACGTTAACGTTCGGAAATGTATGTTGTTCCTCCCCACCCCCCACCCACACAGTAATTAATGTTTATTAGGTTGGATTTAGATTGTAAGTAATTAATGATTTAATTTAAACCAAGTACTATAGATTAGTTTACTTACCCTTTTTGGGAATATGTAAAGAACGGAGAACTAATAAATAATGCGATAAGCTTAATGTAGTAGAAAAAGAAAGAAAGATTTAAATCGGAAAAAAATGAAAAAGGAAAGTGCAAGAAAGATATACAATATAATTATTTTTGAACAAATTATTATTAATCATTTAAAGTTACAAATGCTGTAAAAAATTAAGATTATAAATATTTTTTTTGATATCATGTTATTGGTGATGGTATTTGAATTCAAGATTTTATTTAAAAAAATTGAGTCATGTATTACTCGAATCAATAATTTGTTAATAGTTATAAATATAATTTGATCTTTAATTATACTTTATTTTTTTATGTGTCTATTTGAAAGATAATAAATTAATTAATTAATATTTTTCTATTAAAACTTTTTAATATGATATTTATTATTTTCTCATTTATAATAAATGTATAATTAATAAAAATAAGTTTAAATAAGAAAATAGTTTTAAAAAATAATAATTAATATTATTTGAAATCTTTTATTCACATTGCATCATTAAAATATATTTTTTGTTTTAAAGGTTTGAATACAATATCAATTTCAATTTTAAATTAAATCAAATTGATCTTTTGTAAATTGATAACTGTAACACCCCGTAGGCCTCCGACGTGTTATCATTAATAATATCGGATAAGCGTATAAAACATAATTAAAATAGTTCAGCGGAAACATAGGATCGTTTTCTTGATACATTATGTATGGAATCACACAACAGAACCATAAAATCACGCCCCTGCTGATCCAGTTTATCAAGACAACATAAATAAGACAGATAACAGAGCTTTAGGCAGAGTAACTACAATATAAACATATACATGTACTCAGGGAAAGTCTCATATACATAATATCAAAGTTCTGTATAATATATACATCTCAGGTTCACACCACACACGGTGCTACAAAAGAATATAATCCCTCAGAAGGGGTATACAGAACTAAACTCAAAACATAATCAAAATGGAGCCTTCATGCTCTCTATGTTGCTCCTCAGCAAAGCAGTCTAGTCTCTGATGGGCCTCTTGCCCTGAGACTGCT
>PYAF01001862.1:994597-1020687 GCA_007407185.1 Glycine tomentella
TTCAAGAATTTTAGCAATATAGTGAGCCTGTGATAGAGCCAAACCTCTTGATGTTCTATGGATTTTAATACCCAAAATAACATCTGCTCTTCCCAAATCTTTCATGTCAAATTTGCTGGCAAGCAATTGCTTAGTAGATTTAATCATTTGATTATTACTACCCATTATCAACATGTCGTCTACATAAAGACAAACTATGACAAACCCTTTATCAGTATTTTGAATGTAGACACACTTGTCACATTCATTAATACTAAAACCGTTCGATAACATAACTTTATCAAACTTTGCATGCCATTGTTTTGGAGCTTGCTTTAACCCGTAAATGGATTTAATTAAGCGACACACTTTCCGTTCTTGTCCTGGAACAGAAAACCCTTCAGGTTGTTCTAAATAGATCTCTTCTTCTAGGTCTCCATTTAAAAAAGCTATCTTAACATCCATTTGATGTAGTTCTAACCCATACAACGCTGCTAGCGCGACTAACATCCTAATGGATGTAATCCTTGTAACAGGTGAATAGGTATCGAAGTAGTCGAGACCTTCACGTTGGTTATAGCCTTTGACTACTAGCCTAGCTTTATATTTATCAATAGTGTCATCTTCCTTCATCTTCCTTTTGAAGACCCACTTACTTCCTAGAGGCTTAGTGCCAGGAGGAAGGTCTGCCAATTCCCACGTGTGATTTGACAGGATGGATTCAATTTCACTATTGATAGCCTCTTCCCAGAATGGTGCCTCTGGGAACGTTACAACTTCTTTATACGTCTGAGGCTCATTTTCTAACAGATATGTTAGAAAATCAGGTCCAAAGGATGTGGTAGTCCTTTGCCTCTTACTACGTCTAGGTTCTTCCTCTACAGGATTAACACTAGTTGTAGTCTCTTGAGGTCTCACAACATTATCATTGTCATTGCCACTTGGTTCATATACCTTTTTATACGGAAATATATCCTCAAAGAACCTAGCGTCCCTTGATTCAATAATCGTATTAACATGTATATCTGAGACATCGGATTTATAAACCAAGAATCGACTAGCACTACTATTAAGTGCATAACCAATGAATACACAATCCACGGTTTTAGGTCCGATCTTCAACCTTTTGGGTTTAGGAACCATGACCTTAGCCAAGCACCCCCACACTTTCAAGTATTTCAAGGAAGGTTGCTTTCCTTTCCATACTTCGTATGGTATGCTCTTTGTCTTCTTGTGAGGAACCCTATTAATAATATAGTTTGCCGTCAAAATGGCTTCCCCCCACAAGTTCTGTGGTAAACCGGACGTGATTAACATAGCGTTCATCATTTCTTTTAATGTCTAATTTTTCCTTTCTGCAATCTCATTTGATTGCAGTGTATAAGGAGCAGTCGTCTGATGTATAACCCCAGATTCTATACAGAATTCCTCAAAGGGGCCATCATATTCTCCCCCATGATCGCTCCTTATAGCCTTAATTTTCTTGTTAAGTTGATTTTCAACTTCATGTTTATATTGTCTAAAAGCCACAAGTGCTTCATTCTTACTATTAAGTAAATAGACATAACAATATCTACTGCAATCATCAATAAAAGTAATAAAATATTTCTTATTACCCCTAGATGGTACAGTTTTCATATCACATATATCAGTATGTATTAAATCTAACAATTTAGTTTATCTATCAACAGAAGAAAAATGTAATTTTGAAAAGTACAAAAACACTGATTAATCACACAGATCAAACAGAAACACTGATTAATCACACAGATCAAACAGAGACATTGATTAATCACACAGATTAATCGTTCAAAGTACAGAGAGTAGACAACAGTATATAATACACAAAGATAGAATATACTGAACCCAGATTCAAATCAAATTGTCTTAAGATTGTTTGAACTATTAGTTAATTTAGAATTGGATTATATCCAATTGCACAAGGGTCAGAATCTGAGTAATCAAGAGGAACAATATAATCTACTATAACTGTACAAAAACCAATTTAAATAGAATCTGTATGATAAGTATGAATCAGAAACAGATGCAAAGAGATGAAAGGATCCGAGCTCAACAATGTTGTCTCCTTAAGACAATTTGTTCCCTCCAATTGATGCCAAAGGTTTATGAACAATTGTCTCCCAGGATAGAACGGATCAACGTCTGAAGATTGATGACACTTCAAATCAACAGCCGAAACGAACAAAGACAATGCTTGAGGAACCACAGAGTTATGTGATATGAATATGCACTAATGTCTAAGCGAGAACATCAGAAAAGATTAACTATCAAAACTCTATCAGTTTTTCTACTTCCTTTTTTCTGACTGTCTCTGTGTCTATTTATAGACAACAAACAACCCTGTTGAAGAGTTGTTGGTGAACCATCATGACTCTTGGTGATGAACCATCACGACTCTTGGCGATGAACCATCGTCACCGTTGGTTATCGGAGCAGTTGGGAGTAGTTCTTTTTCTAACCTTTCCCAAGATCGGTTAGGAATAGTTACTATTTTGAATTGTTAACCGCCTCTTATTCATAATCTATGGAGTTTAAACAAAAAACTCCAACAATATATGCTTATTGTAGTGAAATGGGGGGGTGAGTCTAATGGAAGTCACTGCTAGCTAGCCTTTTGTGCAGTTTGCTTATTGATGGGCATCTATGTATTGGGATTATACTTTACTATGTAGTACCAAAAGTTGTAACTAAAACTATATACTTGAGTAGAAGTTGCAAAAAGAATTGCTATTATATTCCAGAATTAGAAATTATGTTGTAACCAATGAAGAATGCTCATAAATGTGTAAAGGAACTACCCCAGAACATTACAAATTGTATCATTGACTTATTTTGATGCAAACAAAGCAAAAGCATTGGAGGAAAACTATTTTAGAGTACACTATAAATCTTCAAAAGCATAATATGAAGTTTTTACAGGTGAACAATGCCTCTAAAAGCAAAAATCCTGATTGTAAACCTCTAAAACTAGTAACATAATAATTTATATTTAATTTCTAAAAATCATCACAAAAATTTAGTAATTATAAAATTAGTGAGGGAAAATACTTTTGGTTAATAATTCATTGATTTTTAATACTATATGTTATACGTGTGTGTGCGCGCAATCAAGTGTGTGTTAGGATATTTTATATATATAAATTTTCTTTACTTAGAAAAAATATTACTACTTTTAGATAGTTGAGACACACATAATTTACCCGTGACATTTCTTAATAAGATAAGAATTGCATTGGCCTAACAATAAATGATAGATTTAGATGCATAAGATAAGATAATAAATCATTTTTTGTCAATACACCAAGCAATTCATTAAAATGGAATAAAATGACTATAATATCATATATCCTATTCAACAAAGAAGCCTTAAAGGATATATATAATGTATGGATTAAGTACAGATGAAGAACGAGGAACTAATAAAAGGAAGGGAAAGGAGAAAAAGAGCGAGAGGTCGAGACGTGTACATGCGTCGCTCATAGCTTTTAGCTATTGGAATCATGCAATCATGATATATATCTATAAATTTGATTATTTATATTTGTTATAGGCTAAAGTTTATCCATAGCAAAGTATATCAAACTATTAGGTGAGATCCGGTATTCTAAAATCGAGAGGCCTTTAATTAAAGAAAATCAAACTTTTAAAAAGAATAATAATAAGAAAAAGTGTTTTCATTCTGGTGTCGGTGGACCATGATACAAATGCGAAGAACTTAAAGAAATTGTCTACAATAATACTATTACTTGTTGGATTTTAACATTTGGTTTCGGACAAACCGTAAATGCAAATGCAGAGAGAATTTACACCGTAATGGACCTTGAATCAATTAATAATTAATTAAAGCCCATTGATCTTACAAAGCTCATTCATTGCATTCATCTAACTCCTTCCTCACTCATATCATGCTCGACCCAATTAATTGCAAAGAAGGAAAGTGTCAGAAAGGAAGGTAGTCATTTAGAATGATTCGTGTTGAGTAAAGTTGTGTTCTTGGCCTTTTTCAATAATTGCTCGGCCTAAGGGTTCAGGAACAACAAGATACAAAGAAGATGGCATATGTGTATAGATAGGTCTTTTAATGGAATTACCAACTCAGAATTCAGAAGATTCAATATTGGGGTGGATCCCCTATGGGCATACCCTGACATATTAACATGAAACTAGTATTCAGACATACAGTAGTTGTTAGTACAGTACCTTGTAGTACTTTATGGTATGGTAGTCTCTCTTCAATCAAGAATATCGATCAATGCCCTCAGCGACTAACATTCTTAGAATAATGAGCATCCAATTTCTTATTTTTATTTCTCAACATTTTTTTCTCTTGTCTCTCTTTAATGGTTCCTGGTTAATAACAGAGCATAGGTGAACAAAATAAAACTGCTCATCTTATTTCCGAATGACAAAACAAAACCTTGCCTTGATTCGATTCCTTGAGTGTGTATAGAAAAATATTTATTGAAAGAGATTAACTACTTAAATATCTTCGTTTACAAAAAAAAAAAAAAACCTTTTGATTAGGTTATGAAGTTTTACTGCATTTGAGTGATTAATTCTAAAAAATATTTTAATGATTATTATATAAAAGAGTTTATGTTTAAATATGTCAAGTATAAAGTAATTTGAAAATGGTTTATTCCATTTACAATAAAATTATGAGATTATGAAGTTCTTTGCAATGTTTAATTATTTGAAATAATTAGTTATTAGGAATAAAAAATAAGATGGTTCATATAAAAGTTATAAAGAAATGTTAAAGAATATATTCTTTATCACACTTTTTAAAATATATATTTTTTATTGGTTAAAATTTATTAAAAATGATAAAATTTGGTGGGTCTTACAGCATGTTTAATGATTCTTTATCTGGATTTTGTAATTTTTAATAAATTTTAACTAATAAAAAATATATATTTTAAAAAGTGTAATAAAAAGCGTGTTCTAAATTGTTATATACTATTTTTACCATCCTCAAGTAAAAATATATAATACCCCCTGTTACAACAGACCCGTCTTATACTGTCCACATTTCTCTACTCTACCACAGTTTTGTAAATAAGCACACCCTCACCAATATTTCATAGGTCCATTTTGTTTATTTCTAAATTATCCACTTTCATGCACGCTTCCACAATTCCATTGTCGAAAAAATTCGAAGACTGACTTTGCACATGTATTACTTTTAGTTTCTTATGCAATCACTGGGTTAGACAAACCATTCGTTAATCACATGAATAATCGAATCCAGTATCCAAGCTTTTTAACCACGTCCAACTATGAAATTAGATATGATTCCCTGTTTTTTAAAGTTTACATGGAAAATTTGATGAGGATTACAGTGTAAATGTGTAATTTACCTTTTATCATTTTAATAATTTTGATGAAACTTATCATTTAAAAAAAACGTTTTAACATAATAAAAATTATCACAAAAATAATTTTTCTAAACATACACTTAAAAGAAACAATGAAAAAGACAAAAGACACAAACTTTCGAATCAAACCGTTTTATTGTTCTACATAAGTGCAAAAATGGCATCCAACTTTCTCACCACGTAATTAAATGTCCGGATTTTTTCACTGAGAAAGAAAATGCCCACTTCTTATCTCTTTCTCCCTAAGAAATAGTGTGTGACGCAGTCCATAAGATTTTATTCTTTTCAAGCCTAGAAATAGATGCTTGTTTATTCTTCAATTTGCCCATCCATATCAACCTAAAACGTGGCTATGTAATTTGAAGCTGTTTGCACGCATGTCCAAATCGTTGTGATTCGGGACTCTTTTGGCATTATAATATTATATTTATTGATTATTTATATTATGATTTCAAAATTATTTATTTCTTTTTTTATTCATTTATTTGTTTTTTATTAATGTTTAGAGAGAATAATTAATTAAGAGTATATAAAAAATTAATTAATACATCAAAAAGTTTAAAAAGAATTTTATAAAAAATAAATAAATTTTTAAAAAGAATCTTATAATTAAAAACGAACAAAGTATGTCTTTAATGTGATATTTACTATTTGGTGCCTTAATTATCACAATTTGTTAAAATACAGTTTTCATAAAATTTGAGATCATTGAACAAAATAACCCACCAATTACTTGAGCTATAAAGCTAGTAATTAATAAGCTTAATCTTATCCTCACATTCATTCTGAATCTCCTTATTGTAACATTTTTCAGTAATTATTGGTCCAAACCAAAATAAAGAAAGAAACTAAATAATGCAATGGATGGACCAAAACAACCATTATTTAATGATACACTACCCATTCTGTCGCACTAGTTAAATTATGGAGTCTCAATGTATTAAATGGTTCATTAATACCCAAACAATGGCAAGTTTTTCATTACAATATTTTAATGTTGTGAAAGACTTTATATTGTCATCACTCGAGTTTGTCTTTAAAGCATATAGCACGCCTTTGGAATCTGCTTTACCAAAAGAATAAACAGCCCTTAAAATAAACATTGATGAAAAGCGATTAGGTACCAACTATATGCATTGAAAAAGATGTTGAGTTGCAAAACTTTTTAAGCTTATTCACAAACTTTAGTTAAACATTGTCGTAAAAAGATGATACTGTAATTAACTAGTCTAACTATATATGGAGGTATTGAACTTGAAGCCTGTGTTTGATAGTAATTTACGGCTTCTACTATACGGGTGATTTTTTGTTGTTTTTTTTTCCAATATATTTTTTAAGTATATGAGAAAAAACTCAAGTTTTACATTGGTTAGAGATAATTTTAAGATAAAATATATAGGTGAGAGACAACATTAATCTTACAAATTAACTTTTGAAGTTGAATTAGACTGAAATTCTTCTAAGAAAATATTGCATTCTTTTTTATACTAATTTAATTAGAGAAAATAGTTGTATGTATTGATAATATATATGATTTTTTACTTTAACTTATTATTTGAAAAGGTTTGGGAGCTCGATTTCTAATAAATAACAAATATTTTATTTCAATTCCTTAAATACTTTTGAAACATTAATTTAAATGTTATAAAATTTGTCATCAATCAACCTTCTCAATTACGAAATAAGAAGAAAATTGACTCACGTACATATATTGCAATCAGACAGGAGAGATCACCCTAAGATTTGATCCACTTTGCTATTTTGTCTGAGTTTAGATCTTGTTTGCTTTTTAACACATTTGCCCTACCCCGCGACAACACTGAGCAGCCAACTTTAAGCCGTCAAACTATGGGTAATGTTATATATTTTTCACATATAAGGAATAAGTTAATTATTTTAGGAGTAAGTTTTGATAAAAATATTTCCTTTTATATTTTTATTTATAAATTTTCTTAATCTAACCATGAAATTAAAACTTTTATTTGAGTAAATTAAGTATATATTTTTTTTATAAAAAACATAAAATCATTTGGTATTTTGTTAAATAAAATTAATTTAGCATATAATATTTTTTAAAATATGAGTAAATGTTAATAAGATTACATAACTACAAATGTCCAATTTATCTAACATTTAGTGTGCATGATTACTGAATTATATTAAAATATTCAATGAATGAATTAATAAAATTTAATTTATACATAACACTTTTTTAAGTAAAAAAAAGTTTATCAATAGTTACATCTGGAATTTTTTTTATTTCAGAATTTATACACTCTTCTGAAAAATTTAATAAAAATGTAATTTATAAATCACTTTCAGAAATTTAAACTTAATATATATATACATATACTTCAAAATTAAATTTCTGAAAACGATATAAAAAATTAAGTTGGTGGGACTAAAAGATCGGTGGTGTATAAAGTAATTTTGTCTGCGGAATTGGCAGATTCGCTATCGGATTGAACATTATATGGTTAAAGGTTGTTTAAGTAGGAGTTCGATCCATATAAGTAATGTTATGGTATGTCTTAAAACGCAGTAACATAACTCTGCTCTCATAATCAGCAGCTCGTGAGTTTGTTAAAAGCCATAAAGTAATGTTGTTGACTAGGACAAATCTCACTAAATTTGTCGGTTATCACTAACCAAATCTACTTATGTGTTGTGCACGTGCCTTAAATGGCCAATTCATGATTTTCACAAGCTAAATTATTATTTCAAATTTGTCACACAGTAGTGTACTGTGAAATCTCTACTTTGAAACATTTGCATGTGTTCTCACGCTATTTTAAATATTTTACTAGATTCCATAAAAAAAATATATAAGAGTATATATTTAGTGATAGATCTTAAATTGGAATTTTAGAATATTTTTTTATGAATATTACAGTATCACATATGATTAAAGATTTTTTAAGATCTTTTTAATTTTTCTTTAATGATAAATCTTATTTTAAGATTTTAGGGAGAGAAAAAAATAAAAAAATGATTTCTTTTGAAATAATATACGGATCTTGAAAGATTTTGTATTAAAACTCATTCTCCTTATTAAAAATACAGTGAAGATCAAATTTTGAATCAAGATTTTTGTTCAAGATGTAAAGATATTCTTAATGGTTAAATATTGTTTGACTTACTTTCCAGAGTTTGTAGAAGATTATAATATCAGTCCGGCATGTTACCGTTGGAAATATAAATTATCAGTTATTTTCTAAACACATAATAATATCGTAATCGGTTGCTCTGTATTTTTAATTTTAATAAATATATAGCATTCATATTATATATATTTAATCAGTCTTCAATTTATTTTCATATTCTTAATCCGCAAGAATCAAGAAACACATCAAGAGGATGACTAAGAGAAAGCAAAAGGAAAAAAAAGACTTTAAATATGTCAGAAAAGCATTTAAAGTTATTTTCCATTTTTTTTATCTAAATAAAAAAAGCTTTTTTTGACAATATTAACAACAATTAGTAAATAAATTTATTTTAATAACTTATATTTGTTTTGTCAGACATTACTTTGAGTAATCTTTTAATTTCTAACTTTTTTGTATTTTTTCTTTAAGTGTCTTTAAAAATTTATTAAATTAAGATAGAGTTTTTTTGTTATTTTTTTTATCTAAATATTTTTATATTACACGGTTTGTTATTTAGATATTTTTATGCGACAGGGTTTATTGTTTAGAGTTTTACAGTGTAATTTTTTTTACACAGAAAGTACATATAGTTTCTAAACTTTATAAATTATATCTCATCAATTTTAAGATTTGCATAAAGGGGTAAGCACCGAAATTTGAACAATTACTCACACTTACATAAATGCCTAAATTATCGTCATTAAAAGAGAGCATCCAATTGGGAAATCAATTAATTAAAAGATCTAACTTAGATCTAAAGAATAAACTCTGTCACGCTAAAAAAATTCAGAACAAATCCCTTTCAGTTTGGACTAAAACTGAAAACCACGAGCTGGAAATGGTTGTGGTCACCCCCCTCCTCCCAAGTCCCAACCCCCTAAGGGCCCCTCCCTCCACAACCAATGAAACCCAAACTTTAATATCCTTCATTTATTCCATGAATATTATTCAGATTATAAAGTCATAACGTGTGAAATGTGAAGATATTCTTGAGTGCACTCAAATGTAAGGTCATTCTATAACTTAAAATATATTTTTAGCTTTTTAATGAATATAATTATATATGATTGTAGTCTTGTATTTATTTTGTATATATGATTGTCGTACGTTCGCATATATAATGAAAAAAACTGTTTTAAAATTTATTGTAACTCTAACTAATAAATTTACAAATGTTTGCATCTTCTATAGTATTTTTTTTTCTCCTAATATATGATTATATTATATTACTCTTCCAACCGAGCATATAAATTAGTCAGCATATAACTATTTCAGCTTAATTAATTATTTTTAACTCAAGTCGCAATTTCATCAAAACCCTCGGAAAGATAATTTATTTTCTATAATAATTCTACAAGATAGAAAATACCTGTGATGAAAAAAAAGAAGAAATATTACACTTCTCTTAGTATCTCACATTAAATCTGAAAAGTGTCAATTATATTAATTATTATGTTTAACCAATAAATTTAATATCATTAAAAAAACATGTATACTCTTGAAATCTCCATCAGATAATTTTTTTTCGTGAAGAGACACTTTAGAAACTAAAATGGAAGAAAAAAGGACCATAATCAAATCAAATCAAATAGGTTGACTAAAATCATGCAGGGCTAGAACCCAATTAGTGTTAACAAAGCCGTGAATCGTGTTTTGATTACCGGATGTAATCACAGTAATGCTAATTTTACATAATATTCTTTCAACACATTCTTTGTATATTATTACATGACTCCTCTTATTTTATATTTTGTTCTCCTATTATTTTTATATATTTCTCTCTTAAGTCTTAATTGTATATATTTTCATAAAAAAAAAAAAAAAAAAAGAAGCGTTGTGAGCCGTCACTTTTGGCTGAGTAATTCATTCATGAAATACAAGGAGAAGAGCATCGCATACATCATATGTGCTCTGCCACACAATGCTATATTTTATAACATTTGTTGTAAAGTAACCTGGACTTAGAAAAAGGCAATGAAAATAGAAGACAAGGCAAAAAAAACGAAAAACCAACAAAGAAAGTGACATAAAGCAGGTGAAATTACAGGCTATTGAATGCCGTGGCAAAAGAAACCGGTGGGTGATGCCAGCAATGAGAGCAGTGGGGAAGAAGTAGTACTACACTGCAATCACTAAATTCACCTACCAAAAGAAGGAAGAAGATAATTCAGAGGAGCATGCTATAAATGAAAGGCTGAAAAAGTTAAAATTAATGAAAGGAAAAGGTAATTTGCGTCATGTAAGCTTTTAATTTGTAAGAGAGCAATCAAATCACCAAGAAAAAAAAGACCCTTTTCTGTTATTATGAATTCATGATATCAATTTGACGCAATATGGGATTGGATTGGCTTCTTTTTCCTCCCTCCATGAGTACTCTCGTTGCTTCATTAAATTATTGCTATATTCTTCAAAGGTGTCTTTTTGTGGTGTGTCATAAATAAGTTTTGTAAATTGTAATTTGTAAATGTTACTATACGCTACTACTTGTGATCAAAATAGTTAAGGAGCTAGATGTGTATTTTCTGATATTATTTTAAAAATTTATATATGGTCTTACAAATATTTTAAATATAAACGAATATACTAGTTAAGGAGTAGAGATGTTGTATTGTTGTCCCTTAGAACCATCAAAGGATTTTCACTTGTATCACCCTAACTATTTCTGATGTCATTTATAATTAATTAGTATTTCGTTTCATTTACTATAATTTGATTTCATTTTTTAAGAGCAAAAACAAATTCATTAAAAGCAATCAAAACTGTCACATAAGACATGTCCCAGAGATGACGAAACAAAATACAAACAGTTCAAGAGCCAGAAAGTTTAGCTTGGATTTAATTTATCACTAGAATTTAGGTTTTCTTTCCTTCTTCGTCCAATTCGACTCAACCAAAAAATTAGTTAAATTTTTTAAATTAACTTATTAAATTATAAATATTTAGTAAAATTAGTTGTTAAAATAATTAAAAAATATAAAATACATAAATGACATGTTTAAAAATGATACTAAAAAATTTAAAATTAAAAGTTAACGTTTAAAAAATATTATTTTAAATAACATTTTAAAAATGTTAAAAACTAAAAAAAGACTAAAAACTTTTTTAAAAATTTATTTACACCAAACAATCAAATAAATTTTTTAAATAATAAAAAATTTAAAATTAATTAAAATAACTTATCAAATGTTAAAAACTAAAAAAAGACTAAAAACTTTTTTAAAAATTTATTTACCAAACAATCAAATAAATTTTTTAACTAATAAAAAATTTAAAATTAATTAAAATAACTTATCAAATATAACCTTCATTTCATTTCAGTGTTTCTCTTCTTTTTTTTCTTTTCACTTCACCCTCTCACATAAGAATCCTTATTCTCATTTTTCTTTCTCAAAGTGAATGATTAGCAACACTGTTGTCATGCTTAACGAGCAGTGATGGTCATGCTTATCGCACAATAATCATGATTGTGCTAGGAGAGGAGGCAAAGATCCCTGATGGTGATGCTCTCGTTGCTCCTGCCCTTGGTTCTATTCCCTAACACCATCTTCGGTTGGTGTAGGAGTCACTTATTAGATTAGAGTTGTATTCATCAAGGGAAGTTTCTATAAAAGGTCTTCATTGATTGTTGCTAATTTTGATTGTTAAATTCTAGACTTGATTGTATCCATTGATTATTCATTCCTTTGTTATTAGATTTGAATTTTTTATTTATGAATTTGTTTCTTGTTGAACTGTTTTTGCTTGTTGATTTCATTCGATTATTTTCCCTTTTTTGTATTATTATGAAAAACGTATTCTTTTAATGGTAAAAATCCTTTAAAAACCATTCTTACAAGTGGACGGCAACTGAAAGCACTCCGATGATAGAACTTTACACGCACATGTTCTTAAATTTTACAACTCTCGTAAAACCCCATTAGATATACTCTAATGTATTCCCATTAAATTATTAGATATACTCTAATGTATTGGAGTTCAAGTGTGAAAATAAAATTTCACATTAGATAAAAAGTGAGAGTTTCTTTTAAAAAAAAAGTGAGAAAGATTCATACACTTGTGTGATTTAGTAGTTGCATTCGTAAGAATTTCACATGTGTTTTATTCGATCCCCTCATATTTTTCACTAGGATAATTGTGTATGTAAGATGATAATTGCCATCATATATTAATTAACAACTTGTTGTTTTCACATACTTTAGTTCTATGAATTAAAGTAGTTAGTTAGAGGTGTGAGATCTACACTAAAATATAGATTGAAATTTAATTTATTTTTCCCAAAAAATTATTTGAAATACTTTTTTTACAATTGGTTAGTGTTTAATTTTCCTATCATTTCTTATAAAACTAAAATTAGCAATAAATATTGATGCGTACGTGTATATGAATTGGTACTTCCTGCAACAGTTAAGAAACATTTTTGGCAATTTGGAGGTCTTGTTCAAGGAAGGGATGCAAAGCTCATGTGGATAAATGTGTGGTTAGCTGTGATTTGGTCTATCTATATGGCTAGCCCGTAATGACATAGCATTCAATGAAGCGAGATGCAAAATAGAAAAGATATGTGATATAGCTATGATTCGAGCATGGCAGTGGAACAAAGCCAAGATGAAATGTGCAGCAGGGTCCCTCTATGAGTGGACTAACCATATTAGGGTGATATTAAAACAATAATTAGCTTAATCCTCAAACTGTTGTAAAGTGGCTTGATCTGCAGATTGAAGGGGGTTATACTGATAAAAGTAGGGAAGTATAGTATGGTATTATGCTATTATGTTGGGTTGGTCTAGTCTGGTTGCTTTTGGTTATTTCATATTTGTTCCTATGGTGATATAACTAAGGACTAACCATGGTAATATGGGACTTGTATGTCTGTTGTTTTTTATTATATCAGTACTTGTACTGCTAGTACTGCTATTAA
The DNA here is from genome assembly GCA_007407185.1 of Glycine tomentella. Lineage (NCBI taxonomy): Eukaryota > Viridiplantae > Streptophyta > Magnoliopsida > Fabales > Fabaceae > Glycine > Glycine tomentella. The sequence goes on from PYAF01001862.1 coordinate 1,008,040, forward strand.
TAATATTTACTTGGCCGATCAAAACAAAACTCTACAGCCTTTGCTTTTGCTTTTGCTTTTGGTATTCTATTTTTCTACACCTTTAATTTCTCAAAGGTAATTTTATTTTTGTTTAAATAAATTATACAATTAAGTTTGTTTTATTGAATGAAGTTGCGACCGATACAATAGTTGAAACAGAACACACGTTTAGAAAAAATAATTTAGATAATTGCTTTTTAGAAAACTTTAAAAAATGATAATAAAACAAAAACACTATTTTTAAAAAATTTCAATTTTAGAGGTAAAACATGATTTGGAACCTTTTAGCCTGGATTGCATCGTAGTACTTTTAAAGTTTTGTTCTTTCAATAAAAGATTGATCACGAGCCTAGTACTAGTAGAGGTTCTCCAACCCCGAGAATCACGCAGCCATTTTAGGGACTTAACATTCACATGCAACCGTAATCACCATTTAGCTAAGCATGTCTCAGAAAAGAAACGGTAATTATCAATGTTTAATCGTCGTGTTCCCGTTTGGAAAAAATGTCTTACGAAGTCAAAATCAGAGTCAAGGGAGCAAATCAAGAATCACGAGAAACTCTAGCATGTGTTTTACTAACCGCTATTCACTCCAAGAACAGATAAAATAAAAACTTGAGCACTTTTTTTTCTTCTTTAATTAATCACGGCCTAATCTAACCTCTTGGATACAAGTCACTGCGTCAAAATAATAAAAATAAAGAAACGCCGTTAGCCAGAAGCTTACGGCGGAAGCTTGCACGGACTAGGTGGAAGACTTGTCTTCCCAGTAGCAACAAGACGTTGCACGAAGCTCTCGATTCTGTTACCGTTAGTCTCCTGCAGTAACCGTTTTCCCCCAAACGGTAACGATTCAAGGACTCTCTCGTTCAGCACCTTCTCATCATCTTTTCCTTGATCTCCTAATCCGAACGCCTGCACAATCACACACGCCGTCAATTAACTCCGTCACACACAACTAATAATTTTGTTACAACAGTGACTAGTGAGCAAGAAGTGGAGTTCAGTTCACTGAGACCGAGGCAATTTGCTGAATCTAATTTCATTTTCTTTTCGCATTTCTATTTTTTACCCTCATTTTCTAGGGAACCAAACAGTGTGATTAATGGCGTACCTGAATCCTGACATAGTCCCTACGATTCCAACAGAAGGCGTTCTCTAGCATCTGGTCAACGGTCTCAGAAACGCCGTCGAGCGCAATGTCAACCACCATCGACGTGGAGCACTCGCCGGCGTTGTTCATTCTCTTCGCCGGAGCTCCGTTTCCGATGGAGAGAACGAGGAGATCCTCCACGCCGTTCACCGACGGGAAGTGGCGCTTGTTGTGGAGGACGTGCGTGACCGCCGCCGCGGCCGGATTGTTCATCACTAAGCCGCCGTCGACGGCGGCACACGAGGTTTTTCCGTCGACGGAGGAGAAGTGAAAGGGCGCGAAAACGCCAGGAGTCGCTGACGTGGCGCGGCACGCCTTCCAAAGCTCGAAGTTGAAACTCGGTGACTCGGACGCGTCGGCTCGGGAGAACACGAACGGCGCAGAGCTCTTGAGGTCAAAGCAAGGGATAAGCAGCGGCTTACACGTGTCCTTCAGAGTCAACAACCGTCCTTCTCCCTCTTTTCTCTTGAAAACGCACTTTAGCACGTTTTCCATGCTCCTCGCGGAGAATCTCCGGCGTCGGCGGAACACGCCGGCGCGTTTCGGCTTGTAGAGTTCGTGGTTGTTTTCTGCGAGGAAGTTGACGGCGTCTCTGACGGTGTACAGAGGCCGGCCGAAACCGTCGTCGGCGGTGATCATGGCGGCGAGGATGGCACCAATGCCGGTGCCGGCGATGATGTCAAAGTAATCAGCGATTTGCGCGTGGGGATCGGAGGTTTGGGCGCGGATCTGGTCCTCGAGGTGGACGAGGGCGGCGCCGGCGACAATGGCGGTGGTTCCTCCGCCGTCAATGCTGAGAATGCGCGTTTTGGTTGATGCTTCGTAGTGCGAGAGCCATTGCTGCTCCAATTTTGAGAAGATCTCTAACGTCACTTTGCTAAGCTCCATTGTGTTAAGTTTAGAACTTTCAGAAGGAAGCATTAACAAGTGAAGAAGAGTGCGTTAGAAGCAGAGAAAGGAAGTGAAAGGTGTGTTTGGGAATGGGGTAGTTATAATCTGCATACACGGTCCTTCTTCGTCCTTGTCGTTGATATTTATTTTTCTTTTTTTATTAGTGCGTTTCATTGCTTTTTGTTTTATTTAATTGATAGGTTAATAATTAATTAATTTAACTTCACTGGTAGTGGTCGCTACACCACTACACTAACTACATTACCCCTGTTGCCACTTACATCAGAGCGTGGTGAGAGAGTGTTACGTGTTAGACGTGTGTTTGCACGTGCACGTGCAAGTGCGCGTGTTGTTTTGCGGGAAAGCGCTAAACTCGGCTTGTCAGTTGGCTCGGCTTGCGCTAAACTTTGTTAGTGTTAGTGTTGCTCTCTTGTTTTTTTTTTTTAAAATTATTATTTGGGGTGAGTTCGTTCGTGTTTCCTTTTAAAATTTAATTAATGTCCAGCTTGTTTGTGTATTGCACAATGCACAGTATTGAGATGAGGAAGATAAACTGAGAATCTCAACTCTCCAGTGATGTTTCCAGGAACGTGGAAAACAAGTGCACACCGTAAAGATAGGGTGAGTTCTACCCCAAAATTGCCAGTGTTGGTGATATTTTGCCTGTTTATTTTTTTAGTTAAGCAATAATTATTTTACAGAGTTTGATGAAAGCAAATCTTTTCCTTCTGAAATTAACTGTTTACAGTAAAAAAAGTTATGAAACAAACGGGCCGCTAAACTCTAAAACGATTACTTTCCATATAAGGAAAAAGAAGTGCACAAAAGAGAGGATTTGGTGTGTATTGCATGTAAGAATGGTTGAGCTCAACTGTATGCATTCTAAGGGTTGATTATACGAATTCATATCAGCGGACCAGCTGGTTAAACCTATGGATTGGGAGGATAATGATCTTTTTTTATAAAAAAAATTATATTAAGTTTATGAGTCTAATTTGTTAAGTTCATGGATCTAATGAACTTTATCTGCAAATTTGTGAATTACCGTTTTATTCGTCTAAGATCAATGTGCACATATTGTTCATTTGTTATTATGTTAATATTTTGATCTTTAATTTAGGTCATTATTCTTAATTTGTTATGTTTAAAATATTGATATATTTTTGTGTGATAAATTTTATCTTAAAAAATGAAGTCAATTTTTTATTTAAATTTTATACATTTTTCACTTTTTTAAAAAGTATTGTTTATTTAAAAATATTTTTCTAATAAAAAATAAATTTTCAATTTAATATTTGAGTCTATGCACCAGTCTGCTTATTCGCGAACTTCCGTGGGTTTGATATGAATCTTGAAAAATAGTCCATTTATTTTGCAAATCGAACTTGTTTCGTTTAAAGAAAACAGAAATGTCTAACAAATGATTGTTGGGTAATTTGATGTAGGATCAGACTTTCTCTCTCTTAAGAAGCTTACGGGACCAAAGCAACTTAAGGAAGAAGAAGATCACAGCAACAGTAATACGATTTGGTGTGTAGTGTGTGCTGTGTGAATGGAAAGAGAGAGTCAGAATTGTCTGTGTACCTTTCACCATGGGTGATATCTTATTTATAGGAGACTGACTTGGTTCTTGTTGATAAGTTGTTGGAGTCTCTTATCATCTTTCCGAGATATCTGGAAGATGTAGATATGTATTATCTACAGGTTTTGCTGCCCCTATTCGGTTACGATGATCAGTTATATATAATTTGAATATTTGAATTAATAGAATGAAGATAAAATATCTTTTATCCGTAACAGAACTTATTTGGCTCATCTAAAACCGGGTTTCACTAACAAAATAAAACAAACTAATGTGTAATAAATAAAAGAATAAAGAATCAATGTCTAGAATATGAAAATATCGCAAATTGCCTAATGCGAGAAACAAGTCCTCGACAACGATGTCAATTTGCTTGATGATAAATCCTTGGCAAGCAACCTAAGTATCGTGCAAATAGCATAAAACGATAAGTTCAAGTATCGTATCCACATGAAGTTATATGTATCAATCTATGTGTACATATTCAACAACTAGACAAAGGATTTGGTTTTGTATAAGATGATTAAAAACAATAAAAACATAACAAAAAAAAGGTGAACAAAAGGAGCCAAATGTAAATTAAATGAATTGTTGGGGATTTTACTATACTAAGTTAACAATCTCAGTAGTTATAAAGGTTTTCTTTATCCAATATTCACTCTAATGCTACCTTAAACTACTATAATGCTCTAACCATGATTCCTCATGTGAGAAAGCCTAAGTTGCTTAACTCAACTCCTAATTCTTTAGCAAGTCAAGCTAAATCACTTGAATTCAAGAATAAAGGTTTATCAAGGCTAACAAATGTTATTTCATCCCTAGATATAATACCCATTAGATACCGCTTTCAAATTTTGGTCAAAAAACATTTCCCAGTGACAATTTAACTATGAAACATGTTCATATGGTTAACCACTAATGATACTAGCAAACATTCCTCCATCCTTAGATGAAACATCCATTAGATGTTCTATCCAAAACTTAATTTTGAAGCATTTCCTAATGACAATAAAAACAAAGAATTGAAGCTAAGGTAATCAAACCATAAAACAAGCAATCAAAATGGAAAAAAAAATAATAACACATAAATAAACACTAAATAAATATGATGATTAACTACATAAGAGTAAACTTAATACATCAATTCCCCAACAAAGGATAAACTAGTTTCTCATTGCCATGAAAGACCTCAAAATTACAAAATGGAAGTGAGAAAATGAAGGAAAATGGAAGGTGGAGGTAGATGGGATCTTTAGTTGTCGCACACAACCCTAGGTTTATGCTTCCTTTGGCAATCCCCAACGAATGTTCTTTTATATCAGACTCAAGGCCTTTGACTTGTCACTTCAGGGTGTGGTCTACTCGTTGGGCAAGACATACCCACTGGGGGCGAGTTCTTTACAAATTTCAAACGACACTTCAGATGTGATTTCACTCTCTGGCTGAATTCTTCAACAATTGAAAATTTGAATTTATTTTCTTAACTTAGTGACCTTTACTCACTAGACGAGTTTTTATGATGACTTGACACTTCTTCTTCTCTCTTGGACTATCATGTGTCCTTGTTTGCACAATTACTCTAGTTGGATGAGCATAGTTCGCCGAGCGAGACATCGTGAATGAAATCTTCAATTGATGATCCAAAATCATGAAAAAACGTAGAAACTACGAGAAAAAGATTAAATTTTTATTTACGGCCTAAGATTCTATCAAACTTTATTTCCTAACTAAATTGGGGTTAAACTAAAGCAAAAATTTAGGAAAAATATATAATTGTTGTGTTATTTGTAATTCAAATGAACGTATGCACAATAATTATCACTACACCTTAAATGAGCCAGACCGGATTGTATACCCACCCCTAATGCATCTTTAGCGAGACTTGATAGCACCAGATTGAGAATTCTAATCAAAATTAACAAGTATTTCACTTCGTATTTTGAAATTTGAATAAAACTAAGCATAAAATATTTGAATAAAATTTATAAGTAAAGAAAATATTTATCAAAATGTTGTGTTGCATTAGAACTGAGTTTCATTGGATACTTCGCACTAATAACATGATATTCCAAATAAAATTATTATATAAAACATGAATAAATTATTTAAAGACCCTTAAAAATAAAAGAAATTATAAAAAAAACAATTATTTAAATTAAGACACATGTCTTGGATTTTTGTGAATGAATCAGTTAAGTGTAACCTTACAAACTGATTTTCCCAATATTATTAATAGTTATGGTAATATTACATCTTCACTTAACTAATGACAAATACTCAAAATAATTTTTTTATTATTTTAGAGACTTAAAATAATAAAAATTAGAAACCTAAAATAAAATTTAATCATTTATCATAGATATTAAACATAGTTAAAACAACAATATTCTACGTCTATCTCAACCCAAACCGAAACAACTTAGAAACCGGTAGCCCATAGGTAATAATAAACAAAAGCATAGTCCAAATAGGGAAACATCAACAAGAGGTTTGCTATTGACACTAGCCTAATTTCTAATGGCACTACCCACATGGGTACTTTTTTGCTTTGTCCCAAAATTGTTCCTTGAACGGAAATACAATAGAATCATGTTTAGGGAGGGGTGCACAAGGAGGAGTTTGAACGGACGGGAAGGGGAAGGGAAAGGGGTGGAGGTGGAGAAAACTACCTTAGGGTCAGTTTGGTCTTTTCCTGCTGCTTTTGAAAAAGTTATAGTGAACATAGCAAATTGTGACAGTGGGAATAGTATTCCAATATAACAAATCCCATTCAATTTCTTTTTATTCCGGATTATTCTTCTCTGTCAAGCACAAAAGCAGACTTTGGGCCCAAAAACAAAACATCAAAGCTGACATTTTTCCGGTCTTTAACTGTGGGTTGAACTTTGTTTGATCTGACTCAAAGCTAGATTGAAAGTCTCAAACAGGCCCATCTTTGTTCATATTTCCCACCCTTAAGATAACGTTCGGCGCAAGAAATGTACTTGAACTATACTTTGGAATTGGACTTCTAATTTTAACCGTTTAGTTTTGTTTGATGTTAAACCTTCTAATTGGGCATTCTAATTTCAAAGCTAGTTTTTGGATTATCATGTTATAGATAACGAATTACCGCCAAAACCTTATTGTCTATTGACCAACTTTAGTAAATTCTTGAAAGTTTCAAATTAATAGACTGTTTTCTTGGTTAAACAACTGGTCTCAAGTTTGAACCCCGCATACAAGAAGTTGCTCTTTTCTCATTTTTTTTATTATCTCTCTTCTTATTACATAATCACTTATCTATTTATTACTTCTACTTCCTTTTCTCTTCAGCTGATTCTTACTGTACGAGAGATTCTTACTCTCATGGATGAGTTGGATACCTTGCATTTTTAGTTTTTAACACTGATCTAGTTATAGTTCTGCATTATTGAAACCAATTGAGTAACACTATAGTAAATACATGCATTTTCAACATATTTTTATAGATGGTTGTACAACTGTCGAAAATTAATGAGTTACTGACGACTTAGACCATCCGAAATTTGGTTTTTGAAGAATCCATCAAATAGGCACACTGGTGGCCAACCTCACTTCTCTTTTCTAAAACCTACTCCTTCTACTCTTAAGTCCTTCCATTTCACCGGCAGGCAAGATACGTTCTCTGCATTGTTCTACTTCTTGAATTATATATTGGTATGTTCTCGATTATTCTTACTTCTTAAATGATTTATGTGTTCGCTGTTTAGTGTTTTATGTTGTTGTTTCCCGGCAATGAATTTATGTATATTCTGTTCTCAATTTGAGATGAAATATTGGACTGGTATTTTAGTGCCTATGGTTTATGCGAGGTTGAATAAATAAAATATTTAGCTAATTTTAATATTTAATTAAAAATTAGTACTTAATAAATACTTACATAAAATGTGTAATGATCGAATAGATTCTATAGAATACCAATTTTTAAATAAATAAAATATTTAACCAATCTTATTATTTTATTAAGAATTACGACTTAATAATATTTAAAGAACAAAATATCAATTTTTAAATAAATAAAATATTTAACTAAATTTATTTTAATTAAAATTAGGACTTAATAAATATTAAATAAATCATTTAATGAATAAAATACCAAATTTTAATTAAACACAGAATTTAAGTAATTTTAATAGTTAATTAAAAATTAAGACTTATATTAATAAATTAAATTTTTAATGAATAGAATATCAATTTTAAAATAAATAAAATGATGTGAAATTATCATTAAATTTACATCAATAAGATTAGTTATAAAAGTGCAAGTTTCCACTATGCAGTTGTGTCTTTCTCTTATTTTCTTGCCTCTTTTCTATCTCCGGCACAATATAATCTCCCTCTTGTTTATAGAAAAGTGGAAACACACAAATAAATGAGAATAAAATAAGATTGAGTTTTCTTCTTCTATTAGTAAAACTTTAGTGGAATTCTATCGAGTTGAACCCATCAAGTTAGATGCTGTTGATGTGTTCAAGCGGTTTCTATATGGGTTCATCTCTAGTGATCGTCTGCGGTTCAAAAGAGCTACAGGACATAGAGATTTGTTGTACATTGATGACAAAGATGTGGATATCAAAGATATAGAGAAAGTATAGCTTAGGTATACAAGCTACTTTAATACTATCTTTTTTCTTATTTATAAGAGTAAAATGATTAAATTAAGATCTTATAACTATATATAAAAGGTTAAAATATAATATATAAAATTACACAATTTTTTAAAATACTTAAATAACTTTTTAAATGATTATATGAATGTTTCTCAAATGTTGTGTTTAAAATACATTGCCCTACATTTAGCCTGGAAAAGAAAGAATCCACATGACCAATCTTATAAAGCGGAAATTATGAGGGACAGCGAAACTCTTACTCGCACCGGTGCTGTTCATCCGAAGAAAAGGAAACTTGGTGGCAAACAAGTTAGCTCATTTAGCTTTTAACTTTCATGAGATGTATTGGGTTGAGGATGCTTCCTCCCAGATTTTGACTCTTATTGAGTTCAACGTAATTGTCTTGAGAAACTTTTCTATTTCTTAATAAAAGGCGATTCTAACTTAATAAAAAACAAACAAACATAGGAAGATTTTCTATATATATAGGAAGAATGTCCCAAAAGCAAGCACAAATTTATTCGTGACAGTTTCTGTATTCTTTTTTATTCGTGACAGTTGATCCCGAAGCCAAACTTTTATACCGAAACCAAATTGATTTGCAGCAATGAATGCCTCAGTAACTCAAGAAGGGAGGTGAGTTAAGTTTACCTATGTTGAGTACTTGCGCCACACCTAATAGTTTTTTTTTTTCTTTTTGAGAGACGCCACACCAAATAGTTATCCATTGAATCAAAGTATTACAGAGTCATTCACAATTATCATACTACGAATAAGCGAGCGCCACATATATTAATTATTTGTGAAATTATAATTATCGTCCTAAATTATTTTAAATTAAAAAAATTAATAAATGAATAAAAAATAAGAATAATTTTATAAAATTAATCCTTCATTAATTTATTTTAATTTTTTATAGCTTATGTCATTAATATTATGATAAATATAAATGAGAAAAACAATTAATATTATATTAAAAAGTTAATATAATAATTATTTTGAGATAAAAGTTTTCTTCTTACAATTATTAAGGAACGGAAAAAGTATATGTCCGACTTTAATTATAAAATCCTTTTAATTAATTCGTGTCTCTTAAAGAAATAATAGTTATCATATTAAGAAAGTAATTATTACATTAAATTTGTTAATTATTCTAAAATTATTTTTGTCTTTTCTCTACTTATTTACTTGTTTTTCATAAACATTTAGATAGAGAATAATTAAATAATGATATATGTGAAAAATAATAATTAATATATTTTAAAATTAGAAAAGAGTTTTATAAAAAGTAATAATTAAATCTAAAAAATCATCTTTATAATTAGGGACAGAAATATATGATAATAGAACAAATTCCTTTATTGTAAACTAACATGATAGGGGTACAATAATAAATTGTCTCGAAATCATTAAGATGTCTGTAATGGACTCAAGATGCAATTGCGAGACAAATTAAGATGATGTCTGTCATCTCTAACTCATGTTTTACTCAATGGTGGACTGCCGCAGTTCGGAATTCGTTGACAACAGCATGAAGATCCATTGTCACATATAGCATAACCTGGACAGTAGTCATTTTTCAATTTCAATTTGCAAGGTGCAAAACAGTCATGGTTCGTTCCACAGTTTGCTTTAATAAAGACACATGTGGCGGTTTTCTGACCAAATACTGCACAAAAGTTGGAAAATTCAAGAGAAAAGGCTCAAAGATCGACCAAGTAAATTGCATTGAGCATATAAATAATCAGTAAAACAACGTTTGACCGTTCGAACCTGCGCTTGGGGTGAAAATAATAGCCACCAAAACGAAAAACATGCAGAGCTGAGACCTTGTTGCTGCCATCTTGTTTCCAGGGATATGCATGTTATTACTTGAAATTACATGGCATATGAAAGTGCCTGTGCCTTTAATTATATAATGGTGACGCTGAGAAAAAAAAAAAAAAGAGTATTTAAATTGATGTGATCATTATTATTTGTATGTTACTATAAATTTGAGCATTTATTTAAGGAAGTTTTTTTTGACCAAATAAATTATAAATTACTGTTATGTCATTAACAAAGTAACTGAAAAAAAAAAATTGATTCCCCCCCCCCCCCCCCCCCCCGCGAAAAGTTTTAATGTTGGTCATTAATTAATGTACTTCAATTAAAAAATAGGTGAAAATATATCTTCTCTCTCCTCGTAACCTTCACATAGTATGATATTGATTTTTTAAGATTTACTTTGTTTCAATTTTTAATTATTATTATGAGTATTTTATTTTGATTAAAAATAAATTGTATTTTATTATTTGAAGACTTTTTTCTAATCTAATTTTTTAATGGATTATCGAAAAATCTTCATTATTATAATTAATGTATTTTATTTTTAATAACTATTTAATGTATTTTTAAAATATTACTATTTTTTTGGTAATGTCGTACATTTTATTATTTAATGGGTCCTTCATTAATGTAATAAATGCTCAGTAAAAAAAATTAATGTAATCAAACGCATTCTAACTTTATTTAATGTCAATAAACACCAGCCATTGACAAGTTTTCATAAATTTATATTTAAGGCCCTATGCATATATAGTACATGCAAAATGACAAGTATTAATAATTAATACAAATATTATCTTTATATACATATAAAAATAAATAGGTATGGAATACTTTTGTCTTTTTTATTTTCTCACTCAAATGCAGGACAAATTAGTAAATTAATATTTGCCGTCTTTTGTCATAAATTAATATTAATATTTTAATGTTTTATAATTGGTATTAAGTGTCTTTTCTTTCAAAAAATAGATTTAATTAATGTTTTAGTTCCTGAATTTAAGTGATGTGTTTTTTTACTTCTTGAAATTTTAAAATGTCTTTTTTTAATTTCTAAATTTTGACATTGTTTTTTTTTTTATAGTTTTGGACATAATAAATTGAAATTTTATGTATATTTTTAGTACTTTGTGACATTTTTTTAGCATTTTGTAATAGTTTTGAAATCTAAATTCAAAATGAATTAATATTATGATTTAATTTGCAAAATCAATCTATTTAGTTATCAAACTGGTTTCAACAACTTTTAAAATAAGTATAAAAATTGATCTTTGGTATCAAAACTAATTTTAAGCAAGACTAAATTGCTACTTTTGTCCCTAAATTTGGGTGTGTGGTTTTTTTAGTTCCTAAAATTTTAAAATATTTTTTCCTGAATTTTGACAAATTGTTCTTTTTAATCTATGTTATAATAAATTGATACTTTATGATGATTTTTAGCTTGCATAAATTAAATTTTTTAACCACTTGAATTTATATTTTAAAACTATCACAAAGTGTTAAAGAGTCGTCACAAAATATTAAAAATGATCATAAATTGTTGTCAAGAAATAAAAAAAGTAATTTACCAAAATTCAAGGACTAAAAAAAGTATTTTAAATTTCAGGGACTAAAAAAAGTACCCCAAATTCATGTACTAAAACATTAGTTAAACCAAAAAATTATGATGAATGTTTGAAAGTTAATAGTTTGTAACATTATAAAAACTAATTAATATTTAAGATAATAATTATTATTAAAAACTAATTATTAGAAAGTTAAATGTTAATTACAACAAGAATAAAATTTTGAGGAAATAAATCTCATTTCGTTGACGTTGATACTTGATGATTATATCATATTAAAGGATACTATGTATAAATTGGTTCTCTCTGTCCAAATAAGACATGTGCATTCTGCTCAAGTTTAAAAATAATTTTCCATCGTTACGTGTGTCTTAGAATAAGGGAGAGAAACCAATTTAATCCGTCAGCTGTTTTGCTAAAATTTGAGGACTATGGCTTCTTCGTCGAATCCAGGTATGTGAGAATCATATTTTTTAAGGTCTTTATGTTAATAAATGCTTATGTAAAAAAGTTTTATAGTTGTGATTTTCCGTCAAGTGAATGATAGATTCGGAGATCAAGTCAAATAATCAAGAGATCTAAATATTTTTTACTCTGGATAAGGACAGTGCATTTCTTTATCTTATTATCCAATTTTTTTTACTCTGAATAAGGACTGTGCATTTTTATTTTATTTTATTATACAATTCCTTTTTGAAGGATCTAACAAGTTCACCAATTGTTAATTTTTACATGAGTTAAGAAAATATGTATAAAAATTTAGAATGATTTTTAATTATGTTAATTTATATCAGTAAAATAAATTATGTTAATTTATATTGTTTAAATGAATCATGTACTTGCATAAAAAAAAAGTGAATCATGTAAGGAGATTATTTTTTACATCGTTCAAATAAAAATATTTAATTGAGTTATTAACTTAAAAGGGAAACTTAAAATTAATATTTAATTAAATATTAATCATATATTAATATAATCATA
>PYAF01001862.1:1020787-1052070 GCA_007407185.1 Glycine tomentella
AAAATTGGTGCTTTACAATAAATTTAATTATCAATAATATTTTAATCCGATTTCAATCCCTATTTCCTAGTAATAATTCTATTATGATTTTACATATTTTAAATATTTTCTTAATAAATATTGTTTAATTATTTATTTCATTAAATAAAATAAATACATTTAAGATAAAATTTTGGCATCAATTGGATACCAAAAAAATCAAATAAAAGATGTCATATTTTTTGTTAAATGTCTATTCCAATTTTTACAGTTAAATAAAAAACATATAAATACACTCAAATTTTTAATTTATTCCGTCGGGTCAAAATTTTAGTTAATAATAATAATAATAACAACAACAAATTAAACTTATAGTATGTAGTTTCTTAACTATTTTTAATGTTGTTCTCCTGTATGACTCATGCCACATATCTTTGAGAATGACCATGTCTTCTTGATATAAATAAAATGGAAATAATTCCTACCAATAGTCTCGTTTTAAAAATAACTTCTAAACATATCAAAGAAAGTAAGATTTAACAAAGGGGTTAATCACATGTTGATGAATTAAGATTTGAATTTCTATTGTAAAGTTATCTATAGAATTACCTTAGCAGAACGATAATTGTGGGAAACAAACAAAAAAATAACTCCTAAAAAAAGCCTTTATTGAAAAATAGTTCCAAAAAAATGCCTTAATTTATTATATTAGTTTATTAATTTTTTGTTGGCGAAAAATTTTGAACTAGCGACTTATCACTTTCTTCCATTACCCTTTATTATTAAGACAACCTTATTATATCGGTAATTAAAAATAATAAATGTTTTTTTAATAAAAAAGTAAATGTTTTATGCATTTTAAATTTATTATTTTATATATCTTTTATTAATTAATTTTTTCCTAAAAAATGCTCCTTATTATTCATTTTTTATTTATTTTATAGGACATTTGTTATCAAACAGTAGTATTAAGATGTATTTATCGCGTGGTAGGTAAAGCATCAATTATGGAAAATTGGTCAAATTAAGAATGATCCTGATTAAGGTCCCAACACGGCAAGACAGTTCTATGTATTTGGAAAAGAAGTGAGATATGAACCAAAGAGGTGAGATGTACACGATCAAAATAGTTCAAAATTTTACCAAACTGGAAAAGATAGTCACGGTTTTACGTACTGCGGGAAAATACACGAACCAAAATGAAATTGAGGTAGATCCTAAAGGATTTTCATGTCACTTTGGTGTGGTTTTCATTAGTAATAATTTACATTGTAATGCTTCTTGATTTACTCATGAGCCATATAGTCCACTCCACAATAATATCAAATAATGCATTCCTAAGAACCATGGCTTCATGATGTGTATATATATATATATATATATATATATATATATATATATATATATCATGAAAAGGAATTAATATGCCACTAATTCACTCTTTTTGACTAATTGGGTTTGAGTCAAGATAATCGGACACCCTAAAATTTGGTGCATTACGATGGAAGAGAAAGAAACACAAGAAGAAAAGAGATGTAGACAAGAAAATACTACATCTAATAAATGATTAGATAGGAAAAGAAAGTGAGACAAGAAGAAAATAAGGGGAGAAAATATAAGGAAAAGTGGATGAATGTTTATATATATATGTATATATATATTTTTTTTTCTTTTATCAATAAATTAAAGTACTTCGATCGACTACGTACAAAAAAAATTGGTATACTTCTGTAATTATTTTTGTTATTTGTTAGGCACAACATGATAGTGACAACGGACAACCTGAGTACAACCAGCACCACCACTCCTCAAATAGAATCAGACATGTAAAGAATTCATTCCTCACAGTAATTGATGCAATTGGTGCAATTGGTGCTCCAAAACTCCTCAGATGGTATGCACTCAAATGTGAAGAATTCATTCCTCACAGTGGCCAAGGGCTTCTACTATGGAGCATACTGTGTCCCAGAGACCATAAACTCTCATATTGGGAAAGTGCTCTTTCAAAAAGTCATGTAAACCAGGAAAAATGGTTAGAGCAAATCTTTGTTAGGAAAAATAGAGAGGAGATCGTATTGGATTTGACATACATGCTATATATATATATATATATAGAGGTTGGTATTATATTTACAATAGATTAATTCATCACCAATACATGACTTTTCACTTAATATATATCCTGGTTTTAAATAACATTCCGCATTTGTAATTGTAGCTGTAATATTAAATGATTTTGACTCATTGTAACACAATCACAATTGTAATTATGATCGCATCAATCGTATTTTCTATAATTATCCACAATTTAAAAAAAAAAAAGTGTTTTAACTCTTTGCAAGACAACCCTAAACCACAATTCAAAACCATACTTAATAATTAAATGGACATGATGCAAATAACCCTTCAAATTAAATACTTATAAGCGGTGTCAAAAGAATGATTGAGAGGTTGGTTCCTTAATTATATTAACTAACAAACCTGACCCATATTGAGTTCTTCCAAGATTGGCTGCGTGCAGGTTAGTGCCCGGACTCATTCAACCAATAGCCATATATTGAGCAATGGAGGCCACCACCATCGGGATTTTTCAAATGCAATGTAGATGCAGGTTTTTTCCAGCAGCAGATCAATAGAACTGGATCAGGTCTTTGCATCGTGATTCACGACGGAGATTAGTTCTGGATAGGACTTCTTGGAGGGAGCCTTGTTTGCGTGTGGAATCTTTGGGGATGCAAACGTTATATTTGAGATTGATAGTAAGTGTCTGGCGGATAAAGTTAGGACACCGTCATATGATGATATTTTGGAGCTGAGTTCCTTAGTTGAGGAATGCACTTAGGAGTATTGTTTCCCATAATCAAATTTTTGCCATAGGTTTTGTTAAGAGATTAGTCAACCGAATTGTTCATGAATTTATAAGAGTGATACCATCTTTTTTTAGTTTTTATACCTTCAATTATGTAATTCTTTGTATTGAACACTTAATTTATAATGAAATAATGAGTATGATTCAGTTAAAAAAATAAATCCAACCCTTTTTCTTTTAACACTAACTAATAATCTTTCATTTTCTAATTATTATTCCTAACACTCTCCCTTAAAAACATGCACACTTAATTACATGTATAAACATGATTAACTTTGTATCATAATTGGTTAGTAGCTGATTGTTACACGTGATTAACTACATAAATGTATGTATGAGTATGATTAACTTTCCTTCACAAGTGATTAAAGAGCAAATCAACCAATTGTATCAATTATTGATTATTGATATGTGATTAATATAGTGACATTTAGTTATTGAAGTTTATAATAGTTTAAATTTACCCCAGAAGTGGTTAATAATATTATAAAATTATTAAAATGTTTAACAATATGTGAAACAAAATTAATCATGTTTATATATGTAATTAATTATAGAATAATGATATATAAATATCTCTTTATTTTAAACACAAAGAAACACTTTTTGTTTTTTTATTTTTCTTTTTTTATCACATAATAAATTTTATCATATTTTTTCTCTCTCTCTTGTTAACTAGATATTGAATAGCATATTGATTATTTAATGTCCATCAAACATTTTTCTTATCTATATTTACAGGATGGACAGCGGGCGAACATTTCTGGATGTATAACTACTCCAAAAAATAGTTAACTGATTTTAATTATCAAAAAAAAAAAAAAAGTCCTCCGGATTATAATGCTCCAAAGGACTTGGTTTTGCTGACAGTCACAAACTGAGTTTTTTTTTTTCTTTTTCTATTACACCAAATGAGTTCTGAAAATGTTAAATTTCCAGTTTAAAATAAATAACCAAACTCATGCAGAAAAAAAAATGTTATATATAATAAAAGGGAAAATTTCAACTAGAGAAAGTATATGTTACCTAAGTCAAAATATTTTTGTTTCGGTAGAATGAACTTTGAGAGCAAATTTTCATTTACAACAATTCAAACTTGGAAAATTTTATATATATATATATATATAATATTATGCTATTTACATTATTGTTGTTTTCTGTAGTTTTAAGTTTTTTTTCATTTTTTTTCATATAACATTATAAATATATGCACAGACAATAGTCAATGATAAAATATGATTTTTGATATAAATTTTAATAGTAATTATAATAAAATTAAATAAATAAAATAAAAAATTATAATAGAAACAATTTATTTAATAACAATATTAATATATTTTATATTATTATTTAATCATAAATTAATTTGACTCATAAGTTTATTAACTTTTATAATATCTACTCTTAAAAGTTATATATTGATGGTAATTTTTATTGGTTTTACAGTGTAAAAACTTTCTCATAATCTATGTCTATTAAACTCAAACACAATTTATGAAATTTTATCAATTCTTAATAGGAATACATAATTAAAAATATATATTTTATTAAAAAGTAAATATTTTATGCCTTTTAAAATTTAGAGCATTTACTTTTTATTTTTATTAATGAAAAGTATTTTGTTAAAATTACCAAATGCTTCTTATTCAATATTTTTATTAGGACTTCAGTCAAAGAAAAAATATTTTTATTAGGACATTTGATATCAAACAGTACATATAAAAATATATTTATCGTGATAGCCTGGTAGGTAAAGCATCAATTATGAAAATTGGTCAAATTATGAATGATACCGATTAAGGTACCAACACGACAACACAGTTCTATGTATTTAGAAATGAAGTGAGATATGCTCCAAAGAGGTGGGATGTACGCGAACAAAATAGTTCAAAATTTTACCAAATTGAAAAAGATAGTCACAATTTTACACTGCGGGAAAATACACGAACCAAAATGTAAGTGAGATGGATCGAAAAGGATTTTCATATCACTTGGTATGGGTTCGATATCGATGGGTATAAATATACATTTTAATACTTGTTGATTTACTGAACCAGTGCACCATGGCGTCTCAGTTGTCATTAATTCTCAGTTACAGGCTTCCTCCTTCATGTGCGAGACCTGCAGCAAAATCCTGTGTCACTCTCAATTTTTCCACTCCATCACCTTATAATATTTTCGGGGGTACGTCTGTATCTATATATGTTTTTCTTTTAATTTTGTTTTGTTGTTTAAATTCACATTTTAATTTGATTTTCTTCGTTTCCATTTGTTTTCTTAATATTTAAAGCTTAACGGGTATAGCTCCAAAACGATTTTAACATTATTTTTTTTAATATTCTCTATAAGAGATCCTGTCCTTTTTCGAATGCCATCGTGGAGAAAGATAAACCATATATATATATATATATATATATATATATATATATATATATATACTGATATTATATAGCCTGATGGTCCCTAATGGACCACCTAAATATCTTTGCGGAGTCAAGCTTTTTATGATGTGAAATGCGTCAAAGTAGACTTTATACTACATGCATCATGAAAAGGAACTAATATGCTACTAATTAACGCTTTGACTAATTGTGTTTTAGTCAAGATAATCAACACCTTAAAATTATGCTAGAAAGTGAAAGAGAAAATGTACACAAGAAAACAATAGATGAGGGGGGATAAAAGAGAAACGACAACGACATGAATGTTTATAGTTTTATTTATTATTTTTTACAATTTTTTTTAAATGAGTTTTTTTTTTGTTACTGTAAATTTTATTAAATAATATAATCAGTGATAGTACATCATTTAATAATTTTTTTAAAAAATAATCATTAAAAAATAGATATTACTAGCATTTTCAAACACCCCTTAAATTCAAGTAATACTGATAGAATGTCACTTCAAATTTTCATATAGGTCTTTGTCCCATCCTATTCACAGAAAGCAAACATCTCAAGATTTGTGGATTTCAGCCCATATACTCTCGCTCTCAAGGTTATGCTAATTTCAGTTTATTATAGGAGATCCGTATGCATATATTATTAGTATTATCATTTAATTTAAGAAAGGTTACTTAGAAATTATCATTTTCTATATAGTATTAAAATTAATAAAGTTAATCGATTTAGCAGCATGTGTTGCTGAGGTGCCTCGGGATAATATTTTGAAGGATGATATTATAGACGAGGGAGCTCTTAACCAGGTACATGTTTCTGATTTGATTTTTAGTTAGATAACTATCACATAATTAAGCATCTTGGCATCTGATACTTGATTTGTAACCGTAATTTGGAAGGTTTTGGTTACAAACCAGATACGGAAAAAAATAAATGTGATCAAATTGATGTTGTATTCCAAAGAAGATGGAGAAATATCAATATCAGCTTATGACACGGCATGGGTTGCCCTAGTGAAAAATGTTGATCTGGGTGGAAATTCACCTCAATTCCCGTCCTGTCTTGAATGGATTGCAAATAATCAGCTACCTGATGGCTCCTGGGGAGACTCTGAAATATTCTTAGCCCATGATCGTATTCTTAACACGTTAGCTTGTGTTATTGCATTAAGATCATGGAACATGCACCCTGAAAAGTGCGAGAAGGGTAATTTTACATTTAAGAATTTCATTATTGCTGTCCAAGAATTCCTTGCCGACTTTGATATTGTCATACTCTTTTTTTTTTTAACCCGGATATTGTCATACTCTTAATCATTTCTTTTTTTAGATACCTACTCTTAATCATTTCTTTCTACAATACTTTCACACTTCTATTCCTTAGTAAAAGAAGAGGACCGAGAAATAGTATAGTAATATAACTTTTATGTTATTTTTTTTTATCAGCACTTTTATGTTAATTTAATGTTTCTATTGTGTATATGCATTCATATGTAACAGGAATGACATCTTTTAAGGAGAATTTGTACAAGCTTCAGGATGAAAATGCAGAGCATATGCCTATCGGATTTGAAGTTGCTTTCCCCTCTCTTCTCGATCTAGCAAGAAGTTTGAATATTGAAGTGCCAGAAGACTCTCCTATCTTGAAAAACATCTTTGCAATGAGGGACCTCAAGCTTAAGAAGTATAAATTCTTGTGACACTAACCTTAGACATTTTAAACTAGTTTTTAAAAGAGTTATTCTCTTTTTTCATCTTTCATTTTTTTTAATCCAACAGTTCTAACAAATAACTAATTTTGACTTTTATATTAAAATAAAATGAAAGATGAGGACTAAGAATCACTCTTCCAATTTTTACTTAACTCTAATAATTTTAATTCCATGTGTCGCGTGTGGATAGAATACCAAGAGAGGTTCTGCACAAGGTGCCTACAACACTGCTCCATAGTTTGGAGGGAATGCCAAACTTAGATTGGAAACAGCTTCTAAAGTTGCAGTCCCGAGACGGATCATTCTTGTTCTCTCCATCCTCTACAGCTTATGCTCTCATGCAAACTAAGGATGGAAATGCTCACAAATACCTTGAAAAGATGGTCCAGAGGTTCAATGGGGGAGGTAAAATTTTCTTGATTAATATGCATGCTTAATTATTTTATTACACTATATATAAATTTTGTCAGTCAAAATTATGAAAGGAATATTCTAATAAAAGAAAAGTTTCATTTTGTTTAATTTATCATTCTTTCTCTTTTAACTCGAACTGTGTTTTTCAATTGAATTGGTGATTTAAAACTAACTCGAATTAACATTTGAGACAAATACATGATTTATGGTAAGAGTCACAAATTGAGTAAAATAAATTATTTGATGTAGTATTTAAGCTTTGAGATTTTCTCACTTAATAGATTAGTCTTTTGGATTAATTTTTTTTCTTATGCTTAAATCCTAACAATTTAACCTTAAAGAAGAGAAAGTTAACTGATTTGAATCCAATATTTCAGTGACATATTATTTATTTATTTGTCCAGTTCCAAATGTCTACCCGGTGGATTTGTTTGAACGGATATGGGTTTTCGATAGACTTGATCGTCTTGGAATTTCAAGATATTTTCAGTCAGAGATCAAAGATTGTGTGACTTATGTTTCAAGGTACCTGATATGTTATTGAGTGCTGGTATATACTTATCAAATATTTAAAGATAAGTATTACTTTTAAAATTTTAATATATTGAATATTATATTCTAATTAAATACTTTTAATTATTTTAACAAAAAAAAATATAAATGTGAGATAAAAAAGACTGGCATTGCCTTCTGGGTAATTAATCGCCGTGCAAATATAACATCAAAATTTCAGATATTGGACTGAGAAGGGTATTTGCTGGGCAAGGAATTCAGAGGTTCAAGATATAGATGACACAGCAATGGGATTTAGACTACTAAGGTTGCATGGGCATCAAGTTTCGCCCAGTAAGTTATTTCTATTATGCCTCAGTTCCTTTAATCTTTTATATTGCGTAGAGAGAGAGGATATATAATTTTCACAAATATTGACAAATTTGGTAGGTGTGTTTGAGCAATTTAAGAAAAATGGTGAATTCTTCTGCTTTTCTGGGCAGTCAAACCAAGCTGTGACAGGAATGTTTAATCTTTATCGAGCATCTCAAGTGCTATTTCAAGGAGAGAAGATTCTTGAGGATGCCAAGAACTTCTCTGCCAAATTTTTAACTGAGAAACGTGCAGCAAACGGGCTCCTAGATAAATGGATCATAACCAAAGATTTACCTGGCGAGGTGTGTTCCAATACCATTACAACTTACCTATAATTATTTTAAAACAAATTAAATGCAAACTAGCTACGTACTTTATGTGCATGTAGGGTATATGTATATATATTTAGAAAAATAATGGAAAAAATCGATAATTTTATAAGGTTAGAGCTATTTATTTTATTTCTCTCCGGTTAGCATTTTTACTTTAGCTCATATAACATTGTTAAACTATTCTCCAGGTCAGTTATGCACTGGATGTGCCATGGTATGCCAGCTTACCCAGACTGGAGACAAGATTTTACCTTGAACAATATGGTGGTAGCAGTGACGTTTGGATTGGCAAGACCCTTTACAGGTACTAATCTTATAATCCCATAATACAAATAAAATCAAATATAATATGAAAAATTGATAAAATAAAATCACATAGCCATCAAATTACCATGGTCAAATGATTACAGAGAAAAGTACTTGCTTTAGGTACTCATTCGTCAATTGTCAAACACAGTCATACTATCACTTTCAACAAATATAATCATATATTAAATTAATGTTAACATAAAACCACTTCTATATCTTTAGTCAAGTATCATATTTATACAACAATTTAATACAATATTCTTTTTTATTATCTCTCTATTACATTATTTTTCATTCTTTTTCTTTATATCTCTTATTTATAAAAAATGGTTATATATTTTTTCTTCATTTTTAATTAATATAAATTTGCGTTTTCTTATTAATTTTAACTCATAAAATACAAATTTATAAGAAATAAAAATGAAACATGAAAACTTAGAGATACCAAAATAAAAGAAGTAAAGTTATAGGAATTAAATTACTTTTTAAGGCTTTTTTTTCCTTCTAAATATCACGACAGCTACTTTCTTTTCTAACTCTTAGATTAACTTGTTCTTGCAGAAGTTGGTAAGCGAATTTCACCATGAAGAATTTTGAGCTGTCTTCTTTCCATATCCAATCATCCTTCCCTTCTTTAGATAGATTAATTCATTATTTTTCTTTAACAGGATGCCCTACGTGAACAATGATGTTTATCTCGAGCTTGCAAAATTGGATTACAACAACTGTCAAGCAGTGCATTGTGCGGAATGGGAAAAAATTCAAAGGTGAGTGTAACCCCACAGAAAACACTCCATAAGTATATGCTACTAATTTGACAAAAGAAAAAGTCAATTAATTTGCAATGGCATGTATATTAGGTGGTACTCTGAAGCAGGACTAGAGGAGTTTGGGTTGAGCAAAGAAAATCTCCTATTTGCTTACTTTATAGCAGCAGCCTGCATATTTGAGCCTGAGAGATCTCCAGAGCGACTTGCATGGGCTAAAACCGCAGCATTGCTCGAGACACTGAGATCCTTCATAAAGGATGAAGAAACTAAGAGTGCTTTTGTAGATTTCTTCAACAACAGCATTAACGGACCAGACTACTCATGCAAGTAAACATGCCATATTCATTGTTTGTCCTGTCACATTTATTTTGCATGCCTAATTAATTACTAGTTCCTTAAAGTTGCGCAAAAATTGTGGTAGTTTGTTAGAAAATATGAGTATATACATGGTAAAATAATATAACGGTACCCGTGATGCAACAAAATCCTGTTGAATGTTTGTTGCAGGCAGTTGAACAAGAAAGAGAAGGAACTCTTGGAGATTTTGCTGACAAACCTTGATTACCTTGGGTTCGAAATGTTTCGGTGTCATGGTCAGGAATTTTCTCATTATTTGAATCAAGCAGTGAGTGGAAACCCTTACGAGCTTTTATAAATTTCTATGCCCGCACTTCTAACGAACACATTCAAAACAGTTTCATTATCCCAAATATGAGAAATGCTTAAATATATTTTTATTTTTAATAAGTTAATAAATTTTATTTTAGATTCTTAATAAAAAAAAATTTGCGTTGAGTCTCTCTAATAAAATAAAAAAATATTTTCTGGCTTTGTTATTTTGTTTTAATCCTAATGTCAAAAACAAAATTTATAAAAAAATAAAATTTGATTATCTTGTTGAACTCGTTGATGATGTGAAAAGCTATTAAATTGTCAACATTGTTATTGCACATTGACTAATGTTATTACTTGAAAGCACGGACTAAAAGCGGTGATTGAGGAAAAGTTTAAGAACTATGATAGACCAAAATTTAGACCAGGACTAAAAATAGAAATCTAAAAAAATTTAAGAACAAAAAAATAATAAATCTTTTTCTTAAATGATTAGTGGCAAGGTTGGCTATCAAGTTGGCAAAATGAAGGAACCTGCTTTGGAAGAGAAGCTGAGCTGATTGTGCAAATCATAAATTTAATGGCTGGCTATTGGTCAGGAGAACTACATCTCAGTCCACAGTACCAGAGGTTGCTGGAAGTCACTAACAGAGTCTGTCACGAGCTCCTTAATTATCAACGCAACAAGGTCAATTATAGAGACTAGAATGTGGTATTGATTAAAGGTTTATTTTATAAAGTTTATAACGTTATAAAAAAGTTACAAGTCATTTTTATATATTTAACTAAGATGTGTAAAAAGCTCTTCTAAAACTGTTGTGCGGTGTTCATGAGGAGAAAGCTAGATTCTATAGCAACTAGTATGGTGGTTCGTGGTGGTCCGTGGTGCATGACTCCGATAACAGCACGTGCATAAATTCTGACGATCAAGCTAGTTAGCATGTGAGCTTAGAGAGTGAGAATAAGAAAAGTTTTCGTGTACTTGCAAGATCTCCTTGTATATAAAGACATTATTGGCGGAAAAAGTCGTTAGGTTCTTCAAGTGCCATGTGGAGGCCGTATAGCTAGATGCGTATGGAGGCTAGTTCGTTTAATTTCATTATTTACTTCTGATCCAATATATCTGGAATAAGGGTAGGTGTCGATTTTAGCTATTAAGGCTTAGTACTCATAGGGCCACAGTTGTATGAGTACTTTGATTTGATATAAATAGGAAAAGTTAAGTTAGTGTAACTCTCTTAACAGTTATTCTCAAGTCAGTATTGACTTAATTAATTTAACAATGGTAACTTAAGAGATAAAACGAATACTACCTCTATAACAAAAGCACTTTCTAATATGTGATGGCTAGATTAAGTTCCAGATCCTGATTTTTTTTTTATTTATATTTTTGTAATTATTGTTAGGCACATGATAGTGGCAACGACAACCCGAGTACAACCAGCATCACTACTCCTCAAATAGAATCAGACATGCAAGAACTTGTGCAATTGGTGCTCCAAAATTCCTCAGATGACGTGCACACCAATGTGAAGAATTCATTCCTCACAGTGGCGAAGGGCTTTTACTATGGCTCATATTGTGACCCAGAGACAATAAACTCTCATATTGAGAAAGTGTTCTTTCAAAAAGTCATGTAAACCAGGAAAAATGTTTATATAGAACAAGCATCACCATTCATAATGTTATTTTCCCTTTTAGTCCCGTTGGGATAGGTGCCAAATCGGCAATGATCTTGTTTTCTATTACTGAGAATGCAATAAAATCAAATGCATGGTACGTAAAAGAATCTAGCGTGACAAATTTTATCGATCAGGTGAAGAAATTTTTTTTATTTTTTTTATTTT
The DNA here is from genome assembly GCA_007407185.1 of Glycine tomentella. NCBI lineage: Eukaryota > Viridiplantae > Streptophyta > Magnoliopsida > Fabales > Fabaceae > Glycine > Glycine tomentella. The sequence continues at coordinate 1,032,897 of PYAF01001862.1, forward strand.
TTTTTTATTTTGAGCTCGTTCCATTTCTTCAAGTATGATATGTTTTTCAAAGTCGTATACTTGCCCCTTCCGTGCATAAAATAGAGGTAGCAAAAATGAGGATGTTAAGGTGGATGTGCGGATACACGAAGATGGATAAGATAAGAAATGAGGATATTCGACGAAAGGTATCAGTGGTACCAGTATGTGAAAAGATGAGAGAGCATAGATTGAGATGGTTTGGGCATGTTATGAGACGACCATTAGACGCTCCTGTTAGAACAAGAATATGTTACCAAGAGCTAGATACAAAGAGAGGTAGAGGTCGACCAAAACTTACCTGGGTAAAGGTAGTTAAACAAGACCTAATGGAGTGAGATTTAGATTGGCGGACGGTATGTCTTAGGACGAAGTGGAGAAAAGCTATAAGTCTGATGGAGGGTTAAACCCTTTAGTAGTTCTATGTTCCAGTTGTTCCCTGTTTTAATACTTTTCTTCTTCTTTTCTCTTTTCCTCTTACCATTCTTTTATTTTAACTATGTTTCTCTCTTTTGCTTTATTTTCGATTTATCATTGGGTTCATCTACCACCGACCCCAATTAATTTGGGTTAAAGGTGCTGTTGATGTTGATGATACTTGCCCCTTCATCTCCAAGAATCTCTCTACTAACTAAGGGTCAGTTTGATATGCGTTAAGGTACAGCATACGGAGACATCACAGGACAAGCATTCAAGTTACATAAAAGATATAACTGTTGTGGACACAACAAGATCGGTAAATATCTTAACACTTAACATGTTTAATGAATTATACATAAAAGGAGGTTCAAGTCCGAAATTCCCATTCAATTGGAGAAATTGTGAAAGAAATATGAGAGCAAAGTTTCGTTGAACATACGTAGGAAATTAAGCAGAAATGCCTTAAACCAAACACACTATGTAGTTATGCGGTTTAACCATACGGGTACACAGTTCATCCATCCCTTCTAGTACATAATGTTCTTTGAATCTTCTCGCAAAATGGAAAAATTGGTACGTGATATGCAGAGTTGTAGAGATAATGTAGTAAATATAAGCAAGACCATAATTGAGCAATTAATCTGTTCTGATATTTTTTATGTACCCAAAATAACATACCCTAGATATTTCATCTATAATAATTAGTACGAGTTCAAAAAATTTCCTCTTCCACAAGTGAGATTAGAAGCCTCCAGAAACTAAGATGTGCGGGTTTTGGTATATAATCCGAATAGGAAATTAAATAGGGCATATAATAAGCTTCCTTTATAGAGTAATTTAAGTCCTCCTGACATCGGATCGCTAGATGTTACTTTTATCGTACGTATGAAAAGGGGAAAAATACAAATGAATCACCACACAACCAATAGTCGATACTTAAAAAAGAAATGACAGTACGATAGTTATTAGAAATATAACTTATTAGAGAATATACTATTAAAATTATTTTATTAAAAAATTAAGAATGAGATAACAAAATTCATATTTCAATCTTGAAGCACAAGGCATACATCAACAATTTTTAAATTAACAATAACGAGAAAGCAAACAAAAAATTACTAAGACAACGCGGAATTGACAAGGAATAGAATTCCGGTTAATTATGTTTTTTTTACTTTTTCGAATTTTCACTTTTACTTTCTAAACAAAAATTGACTAATCATAATTCCTAATATTTTGTCCGATAATATTTTTAATTATTACCATCAAATCTAATTATTAAGTAATGACATGACATTAGTTTCATTATTATTTAATTACATTTTCTTTTTTCTTTGATTATTTTTAGTTTTGTTTCTTATCTATTAAAAAGTTTAATCTATTCTTTTATGATTTTTTTAAATCATAAAAGAATAAATTAAACTTTTTAAGAGATAAAAAAGCAAACTAAATATAATTAAAATCATAAAGAACTAACTGGACATTTTAATCTTTAATTTTTAATGCATCCCTAAACCCTAACTCTTAAACTTAAAAAAACTACCAATTTAGATTTTTTTTTAATAATTTGTTTTACTGGGTCCAAAAAATGATAAAGTTCTCAATATCGGTAGCTAGAAACTAGTAAAACATTAAAAATAAGATAAATTAATAAAAAAATAGATAGAAAGTTTTTAAAATTTATTTTTATGAATTCGCTTAGAATAATAAAATATACTTTTTAAAAAATTGAAAAATAGTCAATTCTTCCTTGAAAAATTTGAAAAATGACAGAAATGCCCCTGGTTGACTGTAAACGCTCGACTAATCATTTTAGCCCAAACAAATTACACGAGAAAGATCTATATGATAATTTTAACTAAAAATTTTATTTTAATTTTTTTAAGAAATTTCAAAAATGAACACTTATTTGGATTAAAAGCAATTTATTTCTATTTTTAGTTAAACATAATATGCATATATATATATATATAATTAACTATTATTTATAAAAAAATTCATATTTTATGATAAATTGATTGGCCCCGGCGTGTGCATCCAGGCCAAAGCTCATTGTTTCTTCTTAAAATCAAAATTTTAATAAATCATATCATTTTGTATTAATTTTTTTATCAACAAATATTAATTGTTAATTTTATTAGTTTTTGTTATGAAAATATTTGAATGATGACCTATCATTCCCTCCCTTTACCTTTTATGGAAAAATGTTAGTTGTTAATAAAATAATGAACGATGAAATTGGCCAGCTCAGACTTTATCATTAGCTAGCCACATTTTTTCCTTAATAAGTGATATATCAAACTTTGGTTAAAGAAAAAAGAAAAATATACCACACGTTAGTTTAACTAGGTGGCCATATCACCATCCAACATAAAATGCAATTAACCTTAAAATAAAATCTCATCTCTTCTCTTCCTGTGGCACGTTGAGAAACACACACAAAGATCCCGTTTTAATTTTCTTCCTCTACTAGACGTAAACAACACACACACACTACTATATCACTTTCTTAATTTTCTTACGTACATTAAAACACTTTATATCCTAGAGCTTGTGGGGGGGGAAATTACAAGTTGTCAGATTCTCTAGGAAGCTATATCACCAACCAACATAAAATGCATGCAAATAACCTTCAAATAAAATCTGATATCCTTCTCTTCCCTGTGGCACGTTGAGAAACAAACACAAAGATCCCCTTTTGCGCCCGTATTGAAATCTACAGTGGGACTCATGGATCACAGGTCACTACTAAGAAGAATGCTGTTGCATTAGAGGTATTGTGGGATTATTGTTTTTGAGTGAATATGGGAAATGTTATGTTTATAGACTTACATCCTTTTGTATGGTTTTGACTTTTGATCCCATCGTGCACTGCACTGATTGTGGCTTGGTGGGTTCTCTTAAAATTTCATTCACCTATCAAAACAAATTCACTGAAATTCAGCAAACATCTCAAGATTTGTGGAATATTTCAGCCGATATGCTCTCGGGTTCAAGGTGAAGTTGATTTTAGTTAGTTTATTATAGGATATCCGTAAGCATATACAGTATTAGAATTAATATAATTACTCTATATTTAGCAGAATGTCTCAGGATAATATTGGGAAGGATGATAATATAGACGAAGAAGCTCTTAACCAGGTACTTGTTTCTCCCTTTTGATTTGTAACTATCACATAAGAATTTTGACATGCATCTGATTTGTAACCGTAATTTTGAAGGTTTTGGTAACAAACCAGATACGAAAAATAAAATGACATCAAATTGATGTTGCATTCCAAAGAAGATGGAGAAATAACAATATCAGCTTATGACACGGCATGGGTTGCCCTAGTGAAAAATGTTTGAGGGTGCAATGTCATGATTTACTCTTGGAGCATGACTGACATATAATATATACTATAATTTTCTTAGGCTGACTGATCTAAGAATACTTTACTCTAAATCACAATTAAAAAATCAATCAAAAAAGAGATTCAATAATAATAATAATAGATATGGTGGTAATAGTCAGATCCTTTACAAGTACCAATCTTTCAGTCCCAAAATACTAATAAAATCAAATATAATATGGAAAATTTATAAAATAAAATATAATTATCAGGTTTGTCACATAATGGTCAAATTAATGACCATGTTCAAATGATTACAAGAAAAGTTTTTGCTTAGGTATTCAATAATACTCATTCGTCAATCGTCAAACATTTCGTCACATTCAGTCAAATTATCCCTTTCAACAAATAAAATTACGCATCAAAGTAACATTGGAGTTTTTTTTTGTTTCAAAGTAATGTTGGAGATGTTAACATAAACCACTCCTATAATATCTTTAGTCAAATATCATATTTATACAATATTCTTTTTTATTATCTCTCTATTTCATTATTTTTCTTCTCAATCTTTTTATCTTTTCTCTCTATATATCCTATTTTTAAAAAATGGTTATATAATTCTGGTAATAAAAAATATATTCTTAATTAGTTAATAACACAAGATTTTAATATATTATGATTCTAACTTTCGTATGTTTCTATTAATATAACAACTTAAAAAGTAAAGAAAGTATGTTAATTTCTTCGTACTCATTCCAAATTAAAGTATTCATATATCTTCAACAAATAATTTAGAGCATCCTTAATTAGAATACTTACATGAGTTGTTTAAAGTAACAACATTGTTTTACCTTTTTTTTTTCTATTGGAACATATGACATGACGTTGCTTATATAAGGTGGCTTAATAAATTTAAATATTTTTCAAGTATTGTAGAACAGGAACAGTGGTGAAAATGCCATTTTTTTATAAAATTATTTGGCAAAATGCCACGATCCACAAAGAATTTGCCAAAATGCCACGGCACATAATTCACTGGACCAATGGGCGATTTCCGATGCCACGTGTCAGGCAAGCATTGGCCGCATGGGATGGGCAAGCATTCGACACCTAATTCGCTATATTGGTCAACGAATTAGCCAACCTATTGTCGCTTGCCACGTGGCAAAAAGTTGACGTGACATGCTCCATGTAATACGCCTACCCTTCCAGCGATTTCAAGCCCGTGGCATTTTCACAAAATGTGTGGTCGGTGTGGCATTTTGCCAAATGATTTGACCATTTGTGGCATTTTGGCAGCTTTCTTTGTAGAACATATGAAATTAAATTAATCACTCATTTCAACAACTTTAACATTAGAATGAATTTCATATAAATTATTTAAATCTATGTGAAATTGCAAGACCTTACAAAATTGTAATAATCAACTCATCTAGACAGCTATGCATTGTAAAGGCTCTAAGTGCAATTAAACATGAACACTCGCTTCTAAATGATACTTCCTCCGTTTTTAGTTATAAGGTTCTTTCAACTAATTCACGTCTCTTAAGAAAAATAATTAGTTTAGTTAAATCTGTCAATTATTTATATTATCATTCCAAAATTATTTTTTTTCTAATTATTCTTTTATCCACTTAATTGTTTTTTATTAATATTTGGAGAGAATAATTAAGTAATAGTATGAGGAAAAATAATTAATATATCTAAAAATTTAAAAAAAAATCTTATAAAAAAGATAAATAAATTTCTAAAAAAAAACTTATAAAAAATAATGAAGTATTTTTATTTATTTATAAGTGTAATTATATAAGAACACTCATTTCTAAATATGTCAAACACTCGTTGTCTTTTATTTCATTCTTCTTATTACATCACATTTATTATACTTTTACTTCTCTATTTTATCCAAGTGTTAATCCCATTTGTCGCGACCACAAATCATTTTTCTAACTTAAATCGCTCAGACGGTTAAGTCATAAAAAATCTAATTATTATTCTTCAGGATGCCCTACGTGAACAATGATGTTTATCTCCAGCTTGCAAAATTGGATTACAGCAACTGTCAAGCAGTGCATTGGGTGGAATGGGAAAAAATCCAGTGTATAACCACCCAGGAAACACTAATTTATATATGTGGTACTTTGATGAAAGCAACAGCCGCCTAAACATCCAATATTTACAACGGCATGTGTATATTAGGTGGTACACGGAAGCAAGACTAGAAGGGTTTGGGTTGAGCAAAGAAAGTCTCCTATTTTCTTACTTTATAGCAGCAGCCAGCATATTTGAGCCTAAGAGGTCTCTATAACGATTTGCATGGTCTAAAACTGCTACATTGCTTCAAACACTCAGGTCCCACATAAAGGATGAAGAAACTAAGAGTGTTTTGTAGATTTGTTCAACAACAGCATTAACGGACGAGACCACTCAAACAAGTAACTAATTAAACATACCATTCATAGTTTTGTCCTGTCACACATGTTTTGTACTTGCATGCCTAATTAATTACGAGTTTCTTATAGTTGCTAAAAAATTCGTGTTAACTTTGTTAGAACAACTTTAGTGAGGGATCTTGAAAAGCGATCTTAAGTTAAAGATCTTTCTTTTTTCAGATCCACCACTAAAGAAAAAAACATATCTCCATTTCATGTAGAGATCCAGATCTTTCTCAAGAACCCTAAAGATCTGTACGGAATTCAAAATTTTTTTTTATGTGACAGGACGAAAAAAATGAAAAAAAATAAATAAAATGAAATTAAAAGTTAAAATTAATTACTTAAAATTAATTATATGCTTTATTAATATTCATATATTTTTTTCATGTTTTATTAATATTCATATATTTTTTCATGCTTTATTAATTAAAATTAATTATTTAATTAATTTAATTAAATTTTAAATATTTAAAAGTGGAGTTCATGTGAGACCCATTAAAATTATCTAAGATCTCAATTTGGGATCTACCAATAAAGGAAAAATTGTTACAGATCTTAACATATCTTCAATCTTACGTAGCGTCATGGGGTCTACCAAAAAGTGGTCTAAGATTCCAATTTAGAATCTACCATCAAAGATGATCTTAGAAGATAATAGTCTAAAATAGAATTTTTATAATATAAAGTTTTAGATTTGATATTATTCAAGATAATATATATGGCAAAATAATAATGGTGATATGCAACAAAGTCCTGCTGAATGTGTGTGGCAGGCACTTGAACAAGAACAAGAGAGAGGACGAACTCCTGGAGATTTTGCTGACAAATCTTGACTACCTCGGGTTCCAAATGTTTCGGAGTCATGGTCAGGAATTTTCCATTATTTGAATCAAGCTGTGAGTAGAAACCCTTCTAAGCTCTAAAAATTTCTATATATGCACTTTCAACAAACACATTCAAAACAGCTTCAGTTATACCAAATAGGTGAAAATAAGATATTTTTTTTTGTTTAGCTTTTTTACCTGCATAATGTATTTAGAAACGAAATTTACCCAACTTTTAAGTGTAAAAGTAACTATCATACTGGCATAAACCGACAACAGGATTGTTGAAATTGTATGACAATCTACAATGGCAAAATCGATTCATAAAAGTACATTTTTTTTTTTTTAATTCGGGGAAATCTACTATGACAGTGCCAAATTATTCCTTTTAATTTGGGGAAATTGTAAGAAAATCGGCAATCTCATTGTTTACTTTGTTTTTAATTTATATTTTTAAAATTTTGACGTAGACAATTTCATTCCTACTTCCTTTATACACAGATACAGAGATACTTAAAAAAATAACTGGTTTTCATCTATTTATAGTAGTAAATATTTAATATATAAATTCACATAAAAAGGATAAATTTTTGAGATCCAAATAATTAAAAAAAGTAGTGATAAAAATAATATAAAGCAAGAAAAGTAGATAATGAGATTGTTAGTTCTAATTTCCAATTATAAATAAAAAAGGAATAAGTAGACACTATCATATCGATTTCCCCACATTTAAAAGAAAGAAAAAAAATTATACTTCACATTCGCTAGCGCGTGCACACACATATTGTCTACTTTCATGTAAAGAAGAAAAAGGAATACGTAGTCATAATGGATTTCCCAAAATTAAAAAGAAGAAAATCTACTTTAGTCAATTGATTTTTGGCATTGTCGATTTTCTTACAATTTTGACATTCTGGTTGTTGATTTATGCTAGTTTGGTAATTACTTTTTCACGTATACCATTCAGGTAAATTTCATTTTAGATACATTACGCGGGTAAAAGAAACCTTATTTTTTTAAAACAAATCTTTGAAAATTAAAAGAAAATACAAAAAAGTATATTTGTATAATTATTTGTAAAAGTAAAGCATAAATACAGAGAAATACTTTCTTAAATTAACGAATACTTTATAAAATTTCACTAACACTTTACATTTTATTTGAAAGAATTAAATCTATTTTTATTCTCCAAAGTTTTACGATTATGCAATTTTGTTTCCTCAAAAAAATTTATTATATATTGATTCCCAAATTTTTTAAAATTTAACAATTTTGATCTATGTGAGTTTGTCTAAACTTTTTTTAACAAAAATTACTGATGTAACATCTAAGTGATTACATAACACTAACATACTAATATAACAATAGAGATTAGAATTTGGATTATCAATATTATGTTAACATATGTCTTAGACCATCAAATTTTTTATCATGTGAACACGTTAATGTGATGTCATCAATTTGTATTAAAAAATTAATAATTAGATTAATGATAGACTAAAATTGTTAAATTTAAAATAATAAAAGATCAAATTGATAAAAAAAATTGAGACCAAAATTATACAATCATAAAATTACAAAGATCAAAAGTGAATTTAAGTCTATTTGAAAACGATAGTCGCAAGGCTGGCTGTCAAATTGGCAAAGGGAGCAAGTTTGGAAGAGAAGCTGAGCTGATTTTCCAAATCATAAATGTAATGGCTGGCTATTGGTCAGAAGAACTACATCTCAATCCACATTACCAGAGTTTGCTAGAAGTCACTGACAAAGTCTGTCATGCGCTCCGTAATTATCAAAGCAAAAAGGTCAATAACAGATACTAAAGTGTGGTATTAAGTTAGCGTTATTTAATAAAGCTTATTTCATTTAAAAAATGTTATAAGTCTTTTTTATATATTTAAATAAGATGCTAAAGCTCTTCTAAATCCCGTCAAATATACTGATAAAAAAAATCCCTTCAAATATGAAGCCTAGATTAAGTTACAGACTTACAGATCCTGATTTTTTATAGTTCTGCAACTATTGTTAGGCACATGATAGTGGCAACGACAGCCTCAGTCCAACCAGCATCACTACCCCTCAAGTTGAATCAGACATACAAGAACATGTGCAATTGGTGCTCCAAAATTCCTCTGATGGCATGCACTCCAATGTCAAGAATTCACTCCTCAGAGTGGTAAGGGCTTTTACAATGGAACATTTTGTGACCTTGAGAACATAAAGGACTTGTTTGGCTAAGTTCTCTAGAAACATTTGTAAAAAGAAAAAAAAAATGAAATTAGTTTTTCTATAAGTAAAAATAAACTCTCTATTTAACTAATTTTAAGAAGTTCACCAATACAACTTCTCTAAAAGATAAGATGACATCTACAAATGAACTAATGGAAAACTTATTTTATCTTATGAAGAAGTTTATTTCATTTTTTTTCTTACTTTTTTTTTTCTAGAAATCCTTCTAAAAAAACTTATATCCAAACAGGCCCAAATTCTCATATTGAGAAAGTGCTCTTTCAAAATGTCATGTAAAAATGTTTAGAACAAGCGTCACCGTTCATATGTTATTTTCCCTTTTAGTATCGAAATGCAATAAAATCAAATGGAACAAGAATTCAGAGTGACAAACTATATGCTGAAAGTAAAGTTACTATACTAGTAGGACACATGGGTGTTTTTGGATGAGTAAAGTTACACAATCCAATTGAGTGTATGTTTGGATTAAAATTTACAAACATAAATTTGATTCAAAAGTATGTTATAAACTTAAATTTGGTGAAAATAAATTTATTATAACATGATTTATGTTTGGATTTTTTTTTCAAAATTACGGTGATAAAATGAAATTTGTTTGAAAATACATATCAAAAGTATTTTTACTTCATTTTTCTATATTGTAAATATACAAATAAAAAATACTTTACTTTAAAAGCATCAAATTTGTTGTTTCTAATCCAAATCCGAGTTTGCTCCAAACGAAAGTTGCAAAAGTTGTTTTTGGAAAACCCAAACATCATACCAAACTGAGTTTAAAACTCTAAAAGTATGCTTCAGATACCCAAACGAATATTCAAACACCCTGAAATTCCCATTCAATTGGATGAACTATACTTACATAGTGTGCTTTTGTATAATCACTATCACATTTTGTAGCCTAATTCGTGCAATGTTACTGGGTTGACAGGTTTCAAACTTTCCCTAGTCACATATCCCTATGGCTAATTACTTACTAGATATATAACTTTCGATGATGACTTGATCCAGTTAGAGACCTCTAGTAAATTTGTCACGAGAATTGAGTAAAACATAGTAGATCTTGTTAACTATAATGTGACAGTGATTAGGATTATTACAATTTAAGATCCAGTAATGTGTATAGATCTTTTAAGTGACTACGCTTGAGTCTAGCTTTTCTTGTTAACTAAAATCAGTTGTGTGCTATACAACTTGCTTTAATTGAGATTTAAGAGAATTAATATAACATCTAAACCGAATAATAGATTGAATTAAGTAAATAAATAAATTGTTTTAATGTGAATCTCTTGAGTCACATAAGATCTTCCAAATAAATAAATTTCCTTAATCAAATAATTAACGTAAAAGGTGGAGTTTTGATTAGGGACAGTGTCAGTGCTGTAGTATATAGTATAAATGTTAAACTTCCCAAGAGATTCAAACTTCCATTTTCACAAACTACACAAATCTAGGCCTTGTCAACCCACTTCAAAAAAAGCATATAATGTCTAAAAGTATATATATTTTTCTGTTTTCAATTACTTATGCAGTAAATAATACCACTTGACCTCAAATGGAACCTGGGTACTAAAAAAAACATACCTTAGATATTTCATGCATAATAATTAGTACGAAGTCAGAAATTTTACTCTTCTACAAGTGAGATTAGAAGTCTCCAGAAACTAAGATGTACGGGTTTTTAGTATAAATCAGAATAGGAAATTAAATAAGGCACATTAGCCTCCTCTATAGAGTAAGTCCTCCTGACATCGGATCCTAGATGTTACATTTTTCGTACGAGTGAAAGGGGAAAGGAGAAAAAACACGAATGAATCACAACAAATAGTCGATGCTCTAAAAAAATGTCAGAGTAAGATAGTTATTAGAAATAGGACTAAATTCATATTGCAATCTTGAAGCTCAAGGTATACATCAACATGTTTAAATTAATAATAATGAGTCAGCAAACAAAAATTACTCGAAGCACGGAATTGACAAGGGTATAGAATTCATCTCTTAGAGAAGATTCTTAGTTTAACATTATAACTCTACAGGTAAGAAGCCATGTTGAGCTCAATTTCTTCTTTGGCCTGTTTGTCAAATGGTTCCTCACCAAAATATAAATCTAGAATTGACTTACATAGGAGTTTACTCTGGATGCTTCCCACTTCCTGTCCATCAACTACAAGAAATAAGATAAATTAGTGGAAAAAAATCTTATTGCAATGTAACATGGCAAAAATATAAAAGCATACGCATTAATAATATAAAGTGACTAAAGACATAATGCTAGGTGCTAAAGATGTGCATTGTTTAAAGAACATTTATACAGCACACTGCTGTACCAGTTTCACTTTGAAAGGAACCTCCAAGTTAAACGCTGAATGGTCTCCAAAGAATACAACGTTACCACCAAGGTGGCAAGGTGTAATTGCACAAGGTACCATACTAGATAAAAAAAAAACTAAAAATTCAAACCTTTATATGAGCTATTTATACTAACTATTTTTAGTAAGGATAAAAGTGGCCCTGATAGGTCAACTACTATCAGACCCCAAAGCTAATTTCTCAAAAGGTTTAGTGCAAACTATAAAAAAAGAGAAAACACGTCATCCATGTTTCAACAGTACCTGAATTCTGAGACAAAACTCTTTCTCGTTATCAAATTGTCAATTGAAGAATATAAAACAGTAGTGGCAGTTTCAATCCACCCATTTCCTTGTGATAGGAAAGGTATTAATAAAATATGATCATGGATTTGTGTTTCTGTTTAATACATAAGCTTCATGTAGCCTGTTTGGACTATGGTGTATGAGGGGACACCCCTTAAGTTAGATTCAGTTCTAATTGAAGAAAAAAGTAGAGAGAATAAACATATCCACGAGTTCTCAATTGAATCTTCTGAATTACTATTAAGACCTGATTTTTCCGTATACATAACAAAACACACAAAGAAGGAAAAATAGCTTGCACTGTATTATAAATTCTGAAACTTGAGATGGAAATGTATACATGGAGAAAGATGACTTACTTGATGTGCGAAGAACATGGCCCTTGTCTCTTGAGAGATGAATTACAGATCCACGAGGAATTTTGAATTCATCTTTAAATTGTGAAGTGAACCTACATCACAGCATGCCAGTAAAGTAAAATCATAATATGCACCAGAAAATTATCACCCATTTAGATGGAAAAAGTTGCATCTCATGAACAGATACTTGGAATATTTATCAGATTCAGTATCAATTATAAAATGCTTTTACGTTAAAAGCATGTTAGACATATCTTTGAGTTGCATAGTAATTGGTTGGATGGACATAATAGAGCGGAAGGGAGGGATTCTCTTAAAAATAGCTTATTTTGTTCAAATATTGGGTGGGGAGGTGATGGGGCCAAATTTCTCCTTTCATTTTTTCATTGTTTCACCTTCCCTCCAATATTGGCAGGATTTGGACGGAAGGGACAGTACTTAAAACTTTAAGGTTATGCTTATTAAATTATCTTTAACTTGAACATTTGTGTGTAACAGCTTTATTTATCTACAGTATGGGTATAATCGTAAGTTGCTTTGTTTTTCCTCCTCTCCCTTTTCAAACCAAACAAGGTGCCCTTTCCCTCCATTAAAATCCCTTCCTTCCTTTGAACCAAATAGTGCGTTAGAGCTAAATAAGAAAATGGAAAGAGAAAAGAAAAAGCTTCAAATTTGATACCCTTCAAAAGCCAACTTCTCCAATGCTAAAAAGGAAACTAAAAGGGAGTTCTGAAGTGTTACAATGATATGCATATATATACTTATTGTTTGACAAACACTTTTGCAAGTGTGTCTCTGAAAAAAATGAGGGTTCAATAGCAAGTCTGCAACTTCATGACAAGTTCTACACAAGTAAACATAATGATGTAATGACTAATTCTTAACATATGAAAAATGAGAATGCAAATTGAAGGAACTATTCACCTTTGAAGCAATTCCTTATTGGCCGATCCCCCAAACTTTTGCAGCCTACTTCCTACAGACTCTTCAAATGCACTACGTACTGAACGAATGCTCAATCTCCCATAGACAATTTGAAGTCTAATTGTCACGGATATATCACTTTCCATAAGATCTTCAGTAAACTCCTTATTGCCCTGCAATTCAGACGCAGACAACTTCCCATATTTCTCAGAAAGATGTCTCTTTATGTCCTCATCATCAGCATAAACACCTACAACAAATTACTCAAATTTTGTCAATACCATAAAAGTTTAGTTTGTCCCCTAATCATTATTTGATATACATTCCAAACTAACAATTTAGTTTCCCAAATTAGCAAATTAGTAGTAGCAAATTAGCAAACTTTACACAAAACTTAAGTTACAGTAAAACCATAATCAGATACTGGCATACTACATCCAAAAGGCAAAAGGGAATCTACCCAGATTTTTTTTTTATGTGAGTTGTCTCAACTTGGTAAAGCCAAAGTTAAAATATCCTAAATTATTCTTTAATCGGAAAGTGCGGTGCTAAATTGGGAAAAAAATCATTTTTTGTAATTATTTTTACATTTAAATTTAAACTAGGGAGGGGTTGAGCAAAATAAAATGTCATACCAAAAGCGTATACATCAATGTTCTTCAATCCCAAAACGCTTTTTTTCCTAAGCCCAATTCCGCAGAGTTTCTGAGAACTGTCTAAAACCGAAGGGAACGAGGTTCCGGTTTTTGCCTCAACCACGGAAACCCCACTGTCGGCTAAACTCAACGAACCCCAGAGAGGCATTGATGGGTTAACAGAGAAGAAGGAATTTAGAGCATTCCGGAGAAAGGAGCGATCGTAGGAGGAGACGACCATGACGGCGGCGGAAGCTCCGGCGACGGCGGCGGCTGCGGCGAATGCAGTGAATGGGCGAGGGAATTGAGGCCGTTGGGGCTGAGGAAACGAGAAGGGGAAGCGCAGCATGGACGACATCTTTGCTTCTTCGTTCGTTTCACTGATTCAGAAAGACATTGCAATAAGGGAAAAGTTAAACTATTTGAAAGAGGATAAAAAATTAGTAAAATTTTGTAAAATTTACATTTTTACTCTTTATTTTAATTTTATTTTAAGATAAATGACTAATTTAGTTACTATAGTTTACACTTATTGACAATTTCATCCCTGACAATTCGATCTAACCGTTAAAATCTTTCCGTCTTCATTAATGATAGTAACTTACATGACAAAACAAGTGTATTACACGGGTGGATTAAATTATTATTAAAATTAAAAAGTGTAAAACATCATAAAAAGTCATTTCTTGGACTTTTCCTTTTCCGAAAGCCAACCTCACCCACCATATGTTACCCCACTCCTCTCTCCTTGTTGCCGCGACGCACCCCATTCCCGACATCGGTTACACTTTCTCTGGTGGCCACTTGCGAGGACGTTGAAGTTTGCCACACGACTAGAACATGATGTCATCCCCACCACCCAAGACCTAGAATGCGAATGTGATACACATCCTTCCTGGCACAAGTTGCCCTTTCATTTGGTGGCTGCTTGCTAGAACACAGCTAGAAGTGACACGGCAAGAACATGGTGGGAGCATGGTGATAACACAATGCACGATGAAAATACACGTTTTCGTTGACTACTTTATTAGTTATTAATATTTGTTAGGGGTCAATTTGTGAATAAGTATATACGTTTTGGTGGAAAATTTTTAGGAGAAAGAAAGTTCATATGTACATAATCGTTATATTTGTTGCTTCGAAAATCAATAATTTTAAAAAGTGGTAATTTAATCCAAAATTACATAAAAAGTCACTATGTTCACGTGTACTTGTCATGTGAAAGAGTGTGAGTCATGTAAGCTAAATTCGTTAACTGAGACAGAAGAATTTTAACAGTTGAATCAAATTGTCATGATATTTAACATTTATAAACTAATTAAGTAGTTTTCATAATAAAAAAATAAAATTGTTAACAAATGTAAACTATAAAGATTAAATTGATCATTTATCCTTAATTTTATTCTATTCTATCAAACATATACTAAGTAAAGGTGGTAAAATAGTAAGTATCACATTATATCTTTTTCTACCTCAAAAAGTAAAATATTCTACAGGACAATGTTAGACCGTTAGTTTTTTTATTTATAAAAACTTAATAAAATTCTAATTTCTACCTTTTATCCCTGACAAAGAACTAAAATCATATCATTTTAGTAAATATAAGGATTAAAAACATAGAAAACATTAAAATTTTATAAAAATTAAAATCAACATTTCAAATATTTAAAAAAACAAAAACATACTTTATCCTAAAATAAAAGTAAAAGAATATTATCAAAAAAATATATCAGATATTGAAAATCGTGTTAAGTTAATAAATTTGTTAATAATCTTCTAAATATAGAAAATAAAAAATATAAACAATATATTTTCTACACATTCTTTCTAATTATACACATCATTGGTTAAAAAGGATTAAAAATCATTAAAAAAATTGTAAATTCATCATTTTTTAAAATATTGAAAAATAGAAAAATTATTAATATATTTTCTAACACGCTATTCCTAATATATACGTCATTGGTTGTAAAATGTCTTTTTACTGCAAAATATTCATCATTTCATTTAGAATCAAGTGTTCAATACATGGTAAAATATTATCCACAATGTGGAGACTAGGAAATAAAGAAGATGCTCTAGCAAGCTGATGAATTACTCCATTAGCTTCTTCTAATAAAAACAACTTGATAGGTTGGGTTCTCTACTTCTCTTCTAAAATGACTCTACAACTTTGGATGATGCTTCCTAGCTCGGAATTATCGACAGCCACAGATACTACTCTCTCTCAGCAATTGTTTTATTATTTGTCCACAAAATGACGTTTTGAAGACCTAATTAAGGATTGCAGGATTTGTAGTGCCGAAAGGAGGCTCCAAGCTTCGCCTTCAGTGACTGACATACAAGGGTGTCTTCTAACCATTTTCACTCATAACAATCTCCCTCTGTCATCACGAATACAAATGCCAGCTGCTGTTGTGTTTTGTGCTTGGAAAAAAACAGCATCCACATTACATTTTATGAACCCAGGTTGAGGTAGACTCAAAGTGTCCATAACATGTGATGTTTGCTGAAATAGAAGTAATCCATTTTCCCTCTTAGCTCTCGACCATGATTGGAAAAACTCATCTCCTTGAGCTATATATCACATGCGAATTTGGATAAGCTTTGTTGCCCCACACTTTATCACTCCTTCGCCTCCAAAAACTCCAAAGCAACATAGCCACTTGTTGTAGGTTGAAAATTGTTAGAAATCATAAAAATGTGTGAATTCATCTTTTATGTAACTAGTCATGTGTTTCTAATTTTTAATAAATTTTAACTAATAAGAGAAAGTATGTTAAGAAAATAAATTTGATTCTTGATGAAAATAATTTTTTTTTTATCAAATTTTACTTATTTCTTAATCGAAATTTGGATTAGTTAGAATTATTTTTCCTGATAAATTAAAGGGCTAACACACAAAAGTTATATTAATCCTCCTTATTTTTGTTTATTAATTTTCAAATTTAACTCTTTTTAATTGGTTGATATATATTGGAATTCGATGTCTTGCATAATTCTTTTATAATATAAAGTGAGAAATTTTTTATGCACTTTTTTCCGCTTAAAATAAGAGTACTCTAGACAATTAATATTTTATACTTTTATTTTTATTTACTTAATAAAACATATTACTCAGTGAAACATTTAATAGAAAATAAGTTTTAAATAAACATTTATCAGTAAGTATTAGGAAAGAATTATTAATAGGGCTATGTTATTGAGTACTTAATCACAATGGGTGCATTCTCACTTCTTAGTGGCTTTATGTTTTGTACAATGAATGTTAACAAAAAATTATGGTGTGATAACAGGTTTTAATGATGTTATAAATGAGAATTTAAATTCATGCAACTATAATAAGATATTATACATTTATTTATTATATTTATCAATTTTATTTTTTTAAGAAAATATTAAACTTGAAAATAAAATGAAAATAAGTAATGACACAAATTCTAGTTTGAATCGATGAAATACATGTGTATTGATGATTACAGTGATTTGTCAATGTTCAAGAATAATGGTTGGCATCTTGGAAGAGGTTCTTTGAAAAATACAAAATCTTTTGAAATTCAACAAGTTTATTTTTATATATTATGAAATTGTCAAGAAGTTAGGCCTTGGATTAAGTAAGTATTTTTACTCTTACTTTTTATTAAATAAATTATTACAATTTATATAAATTTAATATTTGTATCATTTTGTAGTGAGCACCTGAGTAAGATAAGAAATGAAAATAATAAGAATAAAGACAAGAGGTACAAATATCAATTTCATAAATGGATTGAAAATAAGGTAAGATTAATGTTTAACTTATTGTAGGATTACTAATAGTAATTATTAATTAAATTATGGAAACCATAATATGGTAAATATTTACTAAGACTACGGAAGAATCAAAATGTTATTGTAAATTATGGTCAAATAACTTTAGGTCTTTATTTTTATAAATTACATTTTAATTTAAATAATATTTAAAATTCGTCCATAAACCTCGTAATTCTCTAATGTTCTTCAATGGTAAAAAAATATCGAAGCGAACCAAAACCTCCACAACCATTGTAAAGAGCATAGTCGAGCCTTTCTCAATGTGCGCAAAGGTTTTGGAGAACAAAAGGGACATGGGGAGTGCATAAGTATTAGAGGAAGTGTAAATAATAACTACCTTCACTAGACCTCTTGGACTCCAAACAAGTACAACTCCAGCATCTTGAGCCCATCCTAAACAGGGCTAGCATATTCTAGGGTTAATGCAACTAAAAAGTTACACCTTTCCTTCATGGACTCAATTTTTGCTAAATGCACCTCCTAAAATTTCAATATGCTCCAACTACACTTGCTCTCTCACATTCTTCCGTCTTCCTATCCTACTCTCCAACTACCCTTCTTGATTATGGATTGCACAATCCAGAATTATCTCAACATTTTTTTGGAACTGCTTATCCGGAAGAGATGTAAGATCGAGTAATCTAGAACACAAAAAAAAAAAAAAAGAGCAACAATTATGGAATGGTTAGTCAAGGCAACAACAAAAGAAAAAAAAAAAACAAAAGAATCATCCTGCACCATGGCATCAACATATTTGCATGGTCATATTATTGTTCACAAACGATGTAGCAATAACAGGAAAATCCTTGTGTTGTGCGCAGTGCCTACTGTGAGTGTGAATCTCATCTCATCTCTTTGATTTAAATGCACAACCCGGTGGAGATCTTGTTGGCTGGGAGGAAGAAGAAACAGTTCCCGATGTGAACTCATGGATTCCAATGTCAGCCTCTCTATTTTTTTTGGTGGTTTTTCATTACATTTTTATTTTATTTTTTTATTATCCACCAAAATATTTTTTCTCTATTTTATCTGCTCAGGAAAACTCTCTAGGCTTAATGGTGGACTTTTGTACCAAAATGATCAATTTTTTTCATAACAAAATAGGTAGATTTAAAAAAAACTATAGAAATGAATAAATCATACTTTTAAAGACAATTTTACTTTTCTAGTTATTGTTTTTTATTTTAATTTTTTATTACATAAGATACAGACAAATATGTATTTTTGTAGGAACTGAAATAATTTGTGGCGATTTTTTAACTGTTACATTTTTTAAAATAAAATAAATAAAAAACTAGAAAAATAAATATTCTTTAGAAGCACAATTTTTTCATGTTGGAATTATCTTTGGAAGCACGATGGATACATTTCTTTTTATTAAAAAAAACTTAATTAATATGTTTTTGTTCCTAAAATATAGTGGCATTTTATTTTTGTTTCTTAATTTTTTGCATATATATATATATTTAATCCTTGTTCTTTTTGTTTAGTCCTTCTAATATATATCTATTTT
>PYAF01001862.1:1059647-1102150 GCA_007407185.1 Glycine tomentella
TATTATAAATTTTAGTTACAATATAACTTATATACACTTTTAACCTATCAAGTGTAATGTTTATAAATAAGTTTTGATCATATCTTCTGACTTAAAATTACCTTATTGTTTTTAATGATTTTTTTGTCTTGTTAAAGAAAAAGAAAGAATAGATAAAAAAACAACACATCCAAATTTAAGCAACATGCACATAACATATAAGTCATTGTTTCACACTATAATATTTTAAAGCATATTTTTTACACTATTTAATTTGAAATAAATATTTAAATGGATTAACATATAAAATCAGACTTATATAAAGGTGAGATTTATACCTTAAAAAATAAGTTCATGAAAGATAACATGACCCAAAACTTATAAACTAAGTCAGACCAAAGCAGTTTGGCCTTCTCCATCATATTTCTACTCCTAATTCAATTACATAAATTTAATTGAGCTCAACTTTATATTTAGGTTATTATATGAATTAAATTCGACCGATCAATTCCATAAGTTAATCAATTCATGCTAAGATTGGTAAAAACAAACAATCAGATTAATTGAATAAAATGTAATATTAGTTATTATCAGATCTTACACCAATTTTCAAATGATGAATCCAATGCAACCTAACCTGGTGCTTCGATTTTTTTATATTATTTTGGTTTAATTACATGTTTTGCTTTTTAATTAACAATTTCACGAATTTTGTAACTGTAATATTTTTGTGCATTTTACACTCAATTTTTAAATTTTAAAAAAGCTGAAACAATTGTTTAGTACTATAAAATTGAGATTTTTTTATATTATAGATCTTTAAAGATTTTTGTTTTTATTTTAGTTGTTGTAATTCTTTTTAATTTAATCCTTATTGTCTAGTAGCAACATCAATTGATGATGTGACTTGATAATCCATTAACTTGTAACCACATCATCAAAGAATCGAAATTCAAATATAAATGTTCTTGTCAAAATCTGGAAATTTCACGTGTGGGCTTGATGTGGCCTTGGTGGACTCCAAATTCCGTGACGCCGGAGTAGAGTTAGGCTTTGCTCCGAGGAGGGACCTGCAAAATAAAGGAAAAACACTCCGACGCTCAAGTCAGAACATTAAATTTGTAAGGAGGGTCGAGGTTGGACTCAGCCAAAAGAATGGAGATTGAGGGACTTGAGTAATGTATTCAAGTCTAAGAGAATAGTGTGAATTAGGTCAAGCGTGAGGCTTGACTTGAGTGAAGTATCTAGCAAGTATGGAAAATGCTAGGTGTATTCAGGAGTGAATGAAAAGTGAAGGATGAGTTCGACATATGTCAAGGGGTGGAGAGAATGCACCTGAAGTGTTGTATTTATAGCGTGGAGTGGACCTTGGGCCTTTGCTTAGAGATAATCTGTTGATAAGATAATAATATAGATAATAGCATACAGTTATCTTAGTTTGAATTAGAGATAATGTGTATCTTGTTGATATATTGTTACTTGTAGATAAGTAACGATTAATAGATAACTTGTTGAGATATGATAAGATCCTGGAGTTTGCATTTATTTGAATATCCTTGCGGTGAGGTGTATGTTGAACGGGTAGAGTGAACGTCACGGATGTCCGGACTCCTGGGGAGGGTCGACATCCGCGCTCCTATTGCTGTGTTGACAGTCAGCCAGGACCACATGTCCGGGCTGACCCCTGGGGACTGAGTAAATGTCTATCAATGGGGCAATGCTGACATGGAGGTTGGCCACGTGTCCCTAGACCATTATGATACTGCCACGTGTAATTTTACTATTTTGTACTGTACAATAACTTCTTTTATAGACTGTATTTTTAAATCTTTATATGCTCAAAACAATTTATGTTGTCGTAATAATTGATGGGAATTTAAAAGCATGGATTATCAAAAAATTGCAAGTGATGGCCTTTTGAAATCCTTGGATGACATGATTAGTGATCAATGTCTTTGATGATCAATGTCTTTATTGTGTCATCAATAAACATTGCTACTTCTTATAATAACTAAAACAAAACAAAAATAAATAAATTTTACTAATCATTTGTCTTTTTTATATTTATTTATTTTCTAACACCAAGAATAGCACATTGAATCTATCTTTCTACATTCCTTCCACCCAAGAATCATGCCAAAAAGAAGTGGCACCCTCGTCTCCTACCCTCTTAAATATGGACTCGAAAAACCAATTTTCCTTAAAACCTATGCTTGATTCTATTAAGGAACAAATATCCCTCCACCACCTTAGCAACTTATTCCCTGTTAGCTCTAGAATCCCATATATCTTTTGTCGATGCATAGAAAAATTCCGTTTTTTTTTTCAAACTCGATTCTCTATAACCACTTGAAAGCTCACAAATTCTTTATCCCCAACTCCATCCTTCTCCATACACACATTCTACAAGGCAACCCAATGAGTTTTATTGTTGCCTTCACCTCTACCTTAAAAAAAAATTAAAAAAGAAATTCAAGGAAGATAATAGTACCTTTAGGCGCCTTGAAAAGAGAAAGGAAGTAAATCGAAAGATACAAATTTGACTTTAAAATCACAATTCTTCCTCCTAAATATATATATATTTTCTATTCCAGCATGACAACTTTTTTTTTTTAACCTTATCTACCATAGGCTACCAAATAGACAACTTCATGTGGTAAGCTTCTGTAGGTAGGGCAAAGAACACAAAAGTAATCAAAACCACCTTGCACTGAAGTAAACAAGTTGTTAGCGCTATCTACTGCTTTTGAACATAACACCAAACAACTTACTTTTATGAAAGTTTACCTTCAAGCCTAACACCACTTTAAATAATTGTAGAATCACCTTAATTGCACACACATGTTGGTGCATTATATCACCAGTTATAAGAGTATCATCCATAAATTGTACACGAGTTAAGCTTTGACCTATACTCTACAATTAACAAAAACGAAATCCAACTTATCCTTCTCACCAAATAACCCACCCAAGCCTTCAACAACAATCAAATACAAGAAAGGGGAAAGAGGATCTTATTGCCTTAATCCTCTACCCATAGCCGAATTCATTTTTTGCATTGCCATTCACCTAATATGACGCCATTGTCATAGATAAACATTCATGGACCTAAGACCTCCACTTTAATGGAAACCTCATCCTGATCATATGCCTTATCAAAGTCCACTTCAAGAAGAAACATCTCCTTTTTACTTATCTTGTTTAGCTTCATCCACCAACTTATTTGCAAGAAGCACATCATCAAGGATCTGATGTCTTTTTACAAACTTGTTTGGCACTCAGATAGGACTTAGGAAATTACCACTTTTCTCAACCTATTAGCTATAACTTCACCAACACCTTATACAAAAAACCAATAAGGGACATCGACTGAAACTCCCCCACTTTTTGCATATTATCTTTCTTAATTTGGCACGAGAATTATGAAACTATTTTACCCTCTTACAAGCTTTCCATTTTTGTGAAATTCCTCCACGAAAGCCACAAGATTAGATCCTATGGTGTCCTAAAATTACTTAAAAAGAAAAAAAAATTCCATTGGATGTCAAACTCTTTAAACTCTCACGGCTCCACATTCTTGCCCTGAGAGAGAGAGAGGTATGAGATGTAATAAATTATGAAATAGAGGAATAAACACATAAAGTATTATTGTATAATTTGTTGTATGAATAACATAACTCTTTCTTAAAAAAAAAACTCGTTTTCTTGTACAGGGACAAAATAAAAAATCATATAGGGTCGTGATACAAAAAATTAATGTCAAGTGAAAGAAAATTTTAATTAAACCTTATTTTTATTTATTAATTCTTCAAGTTAATTTAAGTTTTACAAAAATTTTATTTTAAGGAGTTTAGATTATTATTATTATTATTTACATAACATATTATATAATGTTAAAATATATATTTAATTATTACTTGTTCAATGGTAATTTTATTATGATGAAACCAACTAACTTTTAATTAATATCTTTCACTTATTCAATAAATCAATCTGATTTTGAAAACATTGAAAAGTTGCAAGCAAGAAAGAAATATTTACTGTACTACACAATGTAACATTACAGTACTAGTAAGTAGTAATGGGGTAATTGATAAAAATGGGTTATTTTTTAAAACTAAATATCAAAATGGGTTGATTTGTAAACTATTTATAAGAATGGGTGATTCTAGTCTCTTAAGAATTTGGTGGCATTAGTCAACTCTTCTTTATTTGGATGGTGCAACTCTGTAGAGTGTTAGATATTTTTAATCTATTGGAAATAAATTTTATAAATTGTATAACATGGTCACTTAAACATTTTTTAAGGGTTGAAAACATGGTTTTTTTCGCTGTTAATTTGAGGTCTTTGTTGATGAAACCATTACACGATATTTTTTTTTTATTCTTTGACATGAAAACTATGAAACAAAATTGACAGAGATATTTTTAATCTATTGAATATAAATTTTATAAATTGCATAACATAGCCACTTAAACATTGCATAACATGGCATGACCACTTTAACATAATTTTGAAATCTACATTAGAAGGGTAGTTAAACAAAGTTGATCCCATTATCACAACAATTTATATTTTAATGTCCAAGACGATGACCAGTCCCACAGGGCGGAGGATGTAACATCTCGAGCGCTGACCAGGGTGGGGAGTGATTGCCGGTGCAGTGAGGCACAGACAAGGAGTGGCTCCTGGCAGGCTTCCAGCGGGAGGGGTACATGAATGAATCGAATACACACTCGAACTAGAGGGATCCAGAGGCTGTGCAGGTATGAGACTATACAGTTGAAGATAACTTAAAAGGATTTAATAGGTACTACCTATACCAACAAGGTGCATCTGCTTTTCGGTAGCCCATAACATAAGAACTCCACAGTTAAGTGTGCTTGACTTGGAGCAATCTTGGGATGGGTGACCTCCTGGAAAGTTTCTCAGGAAGTGTGTGAGTGAGGACAAAGTACACTGAAAAGTCTTGTGTTGGTAGGTAGGGATAGTCGTTGGTCCTGCAAGTGGTCGGGCGTTAAAGTGGTATCAGAGCAAGGCCTCTCTACCAGTACGGTGTGGTTCAAGGACGAACCAAGCGGAAGTTGGTGGGCATGTAACATCCCGGGGGCTGACGAGGGTGGGGCGTGATCGTCGGTGCAGTGAAGCACCGACAAGGAGCGGCTCTTGGCAGGCTTCCAGCGGGAGGGGTACATGAATGAATCTAATACACACCCGAACGAGAGGGAGAGGGATCCAAAGGCTGTGTAGGTATGGGACTGTACAGTTGATGATAACTTAAAAGGATTTAATAGATACTACCTATACCAACAAGGTGCATATACTTTTCGATAGCCCATAACATAAGAACTCCACAGTTAAGCGTGCTTGACTTGGAGCAATCTTGGGATGGGTGACCTCCTAGGAAGTTTCTCAGGAAGTGTGTGAGTGAGGATAAAGCACACTAAAAAGTCTTGTGCTTGTATGTAAGGACAATTGTTGATCTTGGAAGTGGCCGAGCGTTACAGAGGACGTCAGCTGAAGAACTTTGTCCTTACTCTCCAAATGAATATGGTGCATCCAACTGTTGCGAAGAAGCTAAATATGATGCCGCAGAGTTTGGTGTTTTTAAATCAACACCAAATAAATTGATCATCCATTCATGGTTAGTTGCAT
Organism: Glycine tomentella; assembly: GCA_007407185.1. Taxonomy (NCBI): domain Eukaryota; kingdom Viridiplantae; phylum Streptophyta; class Magnoliopsida; order Fabales; family Fabaceae; genus Glycine; species Glycine tomentella. The sequence continues at coordinate 1,065,283 of PYAF01001862.1, forward strand.
TGACTGACTCGCGAGTCTGGCCAAAAGTTTGATGAACAGATGATGGAGTACAAAACATTGACTGAGGACATGGAACTGGAAAATGTGATTCTTCAACGGTTGTCCCTGCAACATTATGGGTAATTGTTGTGCGTAGATCATTTAGTTGTTGTGCAACAAACAAGAATAGAATAGTGTTTTGCCTATACCATTCCATATAAGCCGGTGTATGTGTCAATGGCCCTTCAACCGATTATCCAGTTAAAACATCATTATGTTTGTTTTTCCAAAAATTAATTCACCTGACATGATATTCCATCCAGTCACTATAATGATTTCTTCGCATGTCAATCTGGTGAAGTCGACCAAGATTCATGGGATCAACAGGGATATCTTAATGTAGTCTAAATTGTAGCTTGACCCAGTTTGTTTGATGCCATTCCACGACGAAAAAACAAATAATTGCAGTACTTGCAGACCAAATGTCCATGTCTCTGTATGCATGTCTTGGTAGGTGCTCTTCAAATTCTCTATATGAGACCCAAGAAAACTGGAATATATGTAAACAATGCAACATTACTAAATGGTAATATGTACATATTGATGGTGCGGTTGATGATAGTAATATACCTTATGGTTGGGGACACATCCCATTTCTTCTGCCTGCGTCACATTACACAAAATTTTCTTCGTGATAACCCCAACTGCAAACATCTGAAGAAATCATTTGTGTGAGTTGGTGAGAATCTTTAACATTTTTTCGCTAAAATATATTTTAATTAAAATTTTATTTCGTATTAAATTTATTGAATATTTACAGGGCACACATACATGGAGAAAATGCATCGGAGACATCTTGGGATATCCATGCGAATAAACCAAGTGCAGTTGAATGGCTTGATCAGTTACCCAAAAAATATTGGGTACAATGCTTTGATGAGGGAAAACGTTGGGGACATATGATCACAAATTTGTCTGAGTCGGTTAATTCCATGTTCAAAAGCACAAGATATTTTTCGGTGTCACCGTTGGTTGAGGAGACATACTTCAAGACCACAAAGCTTTTTTCTTGAAACACTCAGACCACCTGGAAGGTTTAGGGTCATGTTATAATCCAAAAAATGCAATTGTAGTGAATATCAGACTAAACACTTATTCTCACGTCATGGCTGCATGTAAATCTATCAATGTCGATCACACAAACTATGTGCCGCCACTGTTTACTTTACACAACATATTGCACATATACGACAACTCCTTTGGTTTATTGTCACACAAATTAATGTGGCAAGAATATAAAGGAGATCAGTGAGGTCCTGATCCAAGGAAAAGGAGGAGTGCAAAGGGTTGTTCGGTTTCAAATCGCATTTTCACTAAAATGGACAAAGAAATTGAACGGAATACAAGAAAAAATGTGAAATATATCAACAACAAGGTCATAACAGAAAAAAATTGTCCTAAGTTATTTTCATTTTCAATTTTTTCTTAGACAAATATTATTCTTTATGAATTTTATTTATGATGTAATATATTCTGATATAAATAAAATATTAGACCAAAATATTATCAATTTTTTAAAAATCAACAAAATTTTTGTTATTCAAACAAATTGTTTTTAGAATTTTTTTTTTTAAATATTTTAAAAAAATTAAAAAATATTTTTTACTAAAAAAGTAAAACAAAAATTAATGTTGAAAGGTTGGATCATCGATTTTCCGACTTTCTATTGTAAATTTTTTTAAAAAAAATAATTATAATAATAAAAAAATCAAAACTACGATGAGAAATGGGTTCATCAACTCCCAATTTCTCACCAATCTAAATTTTGGAAAATAAAATTACAAGTATAGTATATAAAAAAAAAAAAAAAGAAGTAACAAGTAGTGTATCTTTATTCTTCTTATACTTCTGATAAATAGTTTGAAAAACAATCCATTTTGGTATTTACCTTCCAAAAACAATCCATTTTGGTCAATTATAACAATGGGGTTAAAAAAAGCTGCAGAAAAAACAGAAACGAGGAAAACTCATAATGGGAAAAGGACAGCAGTGCCCTTAATTCTTTAGTTTTAGATGATGCCATGCAACCATTAGCGGGAATCTCTTGGGGAGTCATTTCTGTCGCTGCTTGCCTCTTCAGTGCCTTTTAAACTCTGCCTTTCTCTCCATAGTGAAACAAAAAATTGTTGAATCAACACAAACACACCATGGCTTCTCACTTTTCCACTCACTGCCACCTTCCCTCTTTCTCTTCTTCTAACCATTTTCTTTTAACATCTTCTTCTTTGACTATCTCTCTTCACCACTTCTCCAAATCCTCTCTGGGTAAGTCTACTATGCAATAATTTCGCCAATTCATTTTCTTATACCCGGTGATGAATCATCAACATCTCTTGTTGATTCAACTGGTCTTACCATCACAATAATGTTTTTGTGAATCTTTTAACTGTGTCTTTGGTTTTCTTTTCTTTTTTAAGATTGTAAGTTGTAAGTTTCTGTTGATCAGAACATTCTATTACCTAGGAATGTCAAAGCACAGATAGTTGCAACTTGTTTTGTAGAAAACTATAGAAGCCAAAGGTGCAAAAAATTCATCAAAGAATTATCACAATATTATTATATCTATTCTTTTTCTCACCAACCTCACTTATTTTCTTTCACTGGTGATACTCTCTCCTGGCATATGTGCATGGCTTCCTTTGTTTTGATTAGGAGCTTAGCCATTCTGGTTCCTCAAGATTTCACTTTCAACAAGGCTAAAGTTGTTAGATGCGTTGTCTCATGTTTTTTCTCCTCCACCCAAAAAGATAAAAAAAAAAAATACAAAAAGAAACAAATTAAAGAAGAGTGGCGAAGTTTTTCACTTGAAGCTGAAAGTAATATAGCACTTAATTCCAACGAACCAAAGTGATTTTAGTGAAAGATTTGTATCATTTTATATATACAGGTGCCGTGTCGTCTGAGACTAACGACAAACAAGGGATAAGATGCAGAGCAATATCCAAACCACGAACACAAGGTATCATAGAGTTTCTTATTTTTGCTTTTAATTAAATAGTTTAATAGTAATTGCTTTGTGTAAAGCGTGCTTAAACCAATGTTGTGTTGTGCGTTATGCAGAATATTCAGACATATTTCAGGGTAGTCTAGCAACGTTAAAGGTTCGTGAGCTTAATGTGGAAGATGACATAGAAGAGGAGCAAGACACTGGGGTGCTTTAAACTATCTCTGTTTTGTGCCTTTCTTAATTGACTTTCTTTTTTCCTTTTTATTATTATTCTTTTGACATATGCCATTTCTTTTATGGTTAATACAACATTGTTAAAAAGAAGGCTTTGGTGGCAAATGAGATCAAGAAGAGAGTGGACACTATCAAATCAATATTGGGTTCCATGGAAGATGGAGAGATAACAGTATCTGCTTATGACACTGCTTGGGTTGCTCTGATAGAAGATGTTCATGGAACTGGTGTCCCTCAATTTCCATCGAGTCTAGAATGGATAGCGAAAAATCAACACCCCGATGGTTCATGGGGTGATAAGCAATTATTCTCAGCGCATGATCGAATTATTAACACGTTGGCTTGTGTTATTGCATTAAAAACATGGAATATGCACTCTGAAAAGTGTGAGAAAGGTAAAATTGAATTATAAATACTAGCCTCTATTTATTTTGTAATCATATGGTAACTTGATCATTGTTAATCACCTAATCAGTTTACCAACTAGTCGTTTGTCCTAGCAGTAATAAGCCCAATCCTCTTAAACAAAGTCTCAAGTTTAAGTTTTGTAGTTGAAAAGAAAAAATTAATTAAAGATGATAAGTCAAGCTTTCATTGGTAAATATTCTGCACCAATGTAATGATGACCCAAAATAACTAATGAGTGTTTTGTTAATGTTGTTACACAGGAATGACATTTTTTAGAGAGAATCTTGACAAGCTTCAGAACGAGAATGTGGAACATATGCCAATTGGTTTTGAAGTAGCCTTTCCATCACTTCTTGACATGGCTCGTGGCTTGGACATTGAAGTGCCGAACAATTCCCCAATCCTTAACAAAATCTTCGCAATGAGAAACGTAAAACTCACAAGGTACCTTAGTTGTGGTCATAATGATGCTTGCCAGCGAGTTGTCATTTGCCCATGTCTATTTTTAGATTCAAAGCAACCTTATCTCGCAAACTCTTTTTCTGGGAAAGTATAAAATATATATGTATATTTATATAAGAGTCGATCACTCAAACACTTTTTTATTACAAGTTCTGCAAACTAACTTTAACGGCGTGTGTCATTATTGTGCTGTGGGGCTTTTGGTGGGGATAGAATACCAAGAGCTATGATGCATAAAGTGCCCACAAGTCTGCTTCATAGCTTGGAAGGGATGTCAGGCCTTGACTGGAAAGAGCTTCTAAAACTGCAGTCTAAAGACGGGTCCTTCTTGTTTTCTCCGTCATCCACCGCCTTTGCTCTCATGCAAACTAAAGACCAAAATTGCCACAATTACTTGAATAAAGTGGTCAAGAGGTTCAATGGGGGAGGTAAACTTCCATTTTAACTTCTTTTTTTTCTTCTTCTTTTCACCTCTCAATCTTCTTTCCCTCCTTCTTTAATATATTATATATCGTTCACAAGGTTTTAAACAATAAGCTCAAACTACAATTTCGGCCACAACGTTAAAGTTTTAAAGTATAAGCTGATGATGACTGTATTGTATCAGCTATTTTTGTCTGCAATTAATTTTCTGCAACATTATGAAATATGATAAAACAATCACAATTCAAAACTTTGATAGTAACAATGCAATACTATGTAATACTATGTTAACTAATTTGGTTTATGATCGTTTGTTTATATCAGTTCCAAACGTGTATCCAGTGGATTTGTTCGAACATATTTGGGTGGTTGATAGGCTTGAACGCCTCGGAATATCTCAGTATTTTCAGCAAGAGATCAAGGACTGTTTGAGTTATGTTTACAGGTAATTCAATAATGACCCTCAAATTAATATTTAATAAAAACACTTTGAAACGAATTAACCGAGCATGAAACAGAGGTCTGCTGCCACACTAAGCAATTCTAATATATAAACAAAATTTCAGATATTGGACTGAGAAAGGTATTTGTTGGGCAAGAAATTCAAATGTTCAAGACATTGATGACACAGCAATGGGTTTCAGACTACTAAGATTACACGGCTACCAAGTTTCAGCCGGTAAGTATTTTAATTGGTTGACCAGATAACAACATTGACGGCGAGCCCTGGCACAACGATAAAGTTGTGTCTTGGTGACCTGTTGATCATGGGTTCGAATTCGGAAACAGCCTCTTTGTATATACAAGAGTAAGGCTGCATACAATATCCCTCCTCCCCTGCGCATAGCGTGGAGCCTCCGGAAATGGAGTTACGTGCCTTTTGACCGGATAACAACATTGATCAAATTAAATTCAGAGTATAATAATTACTCACTATCAAAATAAAAATTTAGATTGTCAATTAATACAAAATCAATCACTAATACTTTACTATAATTTTTAAGATAATTATTAAAAAAAATTGAGATATTTATTTTATATTAACAAGTAAATGATAGTATAATACTATTTTATAGTACCAGTATATAAATTATTTTTTTATCATAAATCTATGTGCTAAAATACAAATATGTAATTTAATAAACTGATTTTGATATTTGACAGATGTGTTCAAGAACTTCGAGAGAAATGGTGAATTTTTCTGCTTTACGGGGCAGACCACCCAAGCAGTGACAGGAATGTTTAATCTGTATAGGGCCACACAAGTAATGTTCCCGGGAGAGAGAATTCTTGAGCAAGGGAAGCACTTCTCTGCCAAATTTTTGAAGGAGAAGAGAGCAGCAAATGAGCTTGTAGATAAATGGATCATAATGAAGAACCTGGCAGAAGAGGTAGGTAATGGTGTAATCGATGGCGTATGTTGGACCACTTGATGTATATGTATGCAATTGTATGTATATGTGGCCAATTAAGTATTTTTTGTATTTTATATAGTTTATACTAATGTTAAGAATCTGTGTTGTGCAGGTTGCGTATGCTTTGGACGTACCATGGTATGCAAGCCTACCTCGAGTGGAGACAAGATTCTACATTGATCAATACGGCGGTGAGAGTGACGTGTGGATAGGCAAAACCCTTTATAGGTACTTCGCACTTTCATCCCATAATAACATTTCTTGCCTTTTGGTTTTCATTACAGAAACAACAGCAGAAACCATCTCTTTATTCGAAATGGATTCTAGATTCTATTGTGTCAATACTTACTTTACTCCACATTCTAACCAAATTTATTATCACACCAAAAATAAAATAAAATTATGAGACTGGCCATGTGCAAAGATTTTGCCCTGTACCTTCACATAATCTTGGTTTTTTCTATAAAAAAAATAGTTGACAAGAGATGATGAGAACTTATTAAAACACCCTTTCATGTGAAAAAGAAATATACATTTTTTTGTCATGTAAAGTTCATGCAAGTTTTTTTAAAAAATTAAATTAAATACAAAAAGATTGTAAAATATTTTATATAACCATTCGATTATAAATTGTCATGAACACGTAAATATATTAATTTTTATAATAATTACTTTAAAAATTAAGTCTATTATAATTTTTATTAATTGATATTATAATTTTTTTATACGGACAGTTGATAAATTAAACCAAAAAATAATACTCTGTTAGAAAGAATGTACTGTATGTTATCATTTCTCGTAAAAAATTATTCAAAAGAATGAGATGAAGGCATTCTAATTATAAAGTTATTGACTTATATTATTATAATGATATAGAATCATACTCTTTTAAGAAAATTATATGATTTTTAACTTTTATCATTTATATGGAATGATTAACATTTAATTTTTCTCCTAATTCATTATAAGATAATACTTCACCTTGAATACGTGAATAGTTAATACAAATTAGTTGTCAAAAAAAGCTAATACAAATTACTAGTTGATCGTTATTTATCCGAATGTGAAGTCACATGATTCATATTTTGTTTATAAATCATTAAAACTTTTTTAAAGAGTTTTTCTTTCCTTTTTGTCTTTCACTGAAAGTCTTTACTCGGACGAAAGTTTGGAATTAACTTTCAACCTTAGGAGTGGTTAAGTAATTAATCTATTTATCTTTCAAGTAAATTTATCTAAGATCACAGTCTTCCAATCAACTACTGCTGGTTTGGGACTTTTAACAGTTAAGAGCTATTAGATAAAATCAAATAAACTATAACGAAGCATGTTAAAGGCGTTTTATATTGACATATGATCAACGTAATTAATCAGGATGAGTGCAAATAGTTTTATTAAAATCAGTTTGTGACTTCAACCTTCAAATTGGAATGTGGCCAAAAGATATTACTACTATGTAGTAGTCTCGAGTTTTAATTAAGAATATAAAAAGGATAAAAATTATTACTATTGGTCTCGGAAAAAGAAAATTTGATGTTGAAATATAATATTATATCATTAATCAATAACATTTTACGTATAAAAAAGCAATGGTATAAAATTATTTGTCATTTATATATCACTTGTCTTTTTAACATAAAATAGTGATAGCGACATATAATGTTGTTGGTTGTTGGATCATCATGATCAATTCCTTCACACTGACAGATAGATATAATACTACTAATAAACTAGCATTAGAACACCAAAAATTAGAATAGGAATGCATTAAAATACACAGTTTTTTAATAAACGAAAAAGTGAAAGGACAAAAAATTAAAAATATTTAAATTTTAAAAACAAAAATAAAATACATTAAAAAACAAAAAAAAATTACAAATTATCTTAACATGTAATGACGGCTGGACAGTATTAATATGGAACAAATGTGTTTTCCGATGCATTTTGAATTTCGACCCATTTCTCTAAAAAGTAAAATATGAAAAATGTAAAATTATAGCAAAAACCAAAAGGTAATAATTTATTTCGAATACTTTATAAGACTTTTTAATTTTCTTTGACTGTCACATACAAACCTTTTAGATTTTAGTATTTGACTACGCACAGTCTCGCATAACACTGTTATCACATAGAGTCTCCATTTTTGGATATTCAATTTTTTTAAACATATATTTAACACCCATCAATTCTCTTTATCTATATTTCATTACATCGTATTATTTATAATATTTATATTTTTCATTTTAATCGCTCTCTGACTAGATGTGTACTAGCTTATTAGGTGTCAAAGTATTACTTCCCTATCACATAGATGACGAAATGATTGTTGGGCACTTTATATTTATTTCACAGCTAGTAAAGCAAAAAGTAATAAAATATACATGTAAAATATAATATATGATGCAATAGAAAAATTAAAACAATTATGTATATTAATTGAATATTTATAATTAAAAAATAATGTATTGATAATATAAAATAATTTTATATTATTATTTAATAAAATAAATTACTATTAATAAGACTTTTAAAATAGTTTTATAAAAATTAATAAACTTATTATAAATAGTAACTTTTGATTGGACGACATTTTTAGTACATAATTTCTTTTTCTATTTACTTTTTCGGACATGTGAAAGAGTTTCGTAGAACTTATTTAAGCTTATGACTCTTATAATTTTTTTTTAATTTGCAACAATAAATACTTTTGTGATAGCTTATTAAAACAACACTTTTTAAACTTATTTTAATAGGTTTTATGGTGAAAGTATACCTCAAATTTTTATATAATTAGAATTTATTAAACAAGTGTTTAACTAATTAATATCTTCCTTGAATTACTTTTTCGTCACAGGATGGCATATGTGAACAACAATAACTATCTCGAGCTTGCTAAATTAGATTACAACAATTGCCAGGCACTGCATCTAATAGAGTGGGGGAGATTTCAAAAGTAAGAGCAACTAAAACTATTCCAATCTATATAATTAATTCTTCAGTTTCTATAATGTAATTGACATTATAATACTTTCATTTTTGTAATGACATGTAACAGGTGGTACTCAGAATCTAGATTGGGAGAGTTTGGAATGAACAGAAGAACGCTTCTATTGGCCTATTTTGTGGCAGCAGCAAGCATATTTGAGCCTGAAAAGTCTCATGTGAGACTAGCGTGGGCACAAACCAGTGTCTTACTTGAGACCATAACATCCTATGTTAGTGATGCAGAAATGAGGAAAGCTTTCATGAAAAAATTCAGTGACTGCCTTAACAGGCGAGACTACTCCATTGGCTGGTAAATCATGCTCTTCCCAGTTTGTATAAATATTGAAACATGCCATGTTAATTATAGAATTAATTATATTTTTACTCTTTGAAATTAGGGACGAATCTGATTTTGGTTCCCTCCAAATTTTTTTAAAATAAGAAAGAAAAATAATTCCTCAAATTTACTGTTTAGGGACTAAAATCAATTTTGAAAAAAAAACATTTTAGTCTCTGGAATTTTGTAAAAACATTTTTCTAAAGTTTGGAAGACTAAAATGTTTTTCTTTTTTTTTAAAAAAAAATTAAGACTCAAATTTCTGAGACTAAAAATATAATTAAGTCTTAATTAAATATGAAACTTACACACAACTCCTTTTTTGTTATGCAATCATGGTTCTTAATTGGGTCCTTGTTGGTCATGTACGATTAGAGATGTATGTACCGTTTATTTTTTGTACCTATTTATTTGCATATAATCTACGTGAGCCTTATTTATACAAAGGCTCCACGGGTACTTCAACTTAAAAGTTAGAAGAGTGACAATGAGATGATGCCCAGTAAGAAAGTGAGCTTCTTAGTTAAAATATGACTAGAAGAGTATAAGTAGAAGAGAATCTTCACTTCAATAACTTGCTTTCAAGTTAAAATCTAAACTTAAATTTTAAGAATTGAGATAGTATTAGAGTCTATTTTGATAAAATTATTGATCATAAGTTAGGTCGTCTAATTTCAAATTCTAAGAAATTTTGAATGAAACACTTTTGTTGAACTAACTTTAACTTTTGATATTAAGATATGTCTAAATTTAAATTTTAAGAGATTTTGATTGAAGTGTTGAACTTCAAGGTTAATCCTTCAGCCGTTTAAGGGAACAAGATATATAGCTGGGACCATCATAGACTCATTAGGTTGGCCTATTTGATATGGACAACATATGAGCAAGTGGGAGGCTTTTAACCAAAGTTCTGTCCGGTGTGACAAACACCTTTCTCTTTCTCTCTGTTCCCCAATCATTTTGTAGATACCAAAATTCCTAGTCCACCCAGAGTGGAGTTGTATCCTTGTTTAACTATTATTCTGCAACGAATTTACTATAACCATTAATTGAACTATCTATTTCAACCTAATGTTACGGAAATTCATTCTTGTGGGTGCGAGCTATAAGCACCGAATTCATATTTACTACCTTGAAAATGTTCATTTGCAGACTGATGAGAAATTGAACACAATTTTTTTGTGTTTGAATGCAGGAGGTTGAACAGGAACAGAACAGGACATGGACTCGCTGAGACTTTGGTTGCCACCATAGATCAAATCTCGTGGGATATACTCGTGTCTCACGGTCATGAAATTGGATATGACATGCATCGCAATGTGAGTACTACTATAATTTGATCACAAATTCTCTTTTGATTAATGTGAGTTGAGATACTTCATTATTGGTAGTTTGGTACCTTATATTTGGTCAAACATGTGTTAGATTATTTCAATGGAAATTAACAAGAGTGAGGCTATTTACATTACCCTCTCAACTCTTTGACATTATTTTTTAATATTATTTTGAATAAATAGTATATATGTATTGATTATGTAAAGTTTTTATATTGACAATTTATAGAAAAATTATTAATTTTTATAATAATTATTTTAAAAATTGTACTTAATTTAATTTTTGACTGATTAATATTATAAAAAATTACACTACAGTGTGTAGAAATTATACTCTATTATTTTTATATAAGATGGAATCAAATGTTGTCTCTGCGAAGAAAGTATGGGTCTAAACATTGAGTGGACCCAGCATAAGAGTAGTTCCCATAAGTGATTGAAAAATAATTTTAAAGTGTATTGCTAATATTTATAAATAATAAATTTAGATAAAAGTTCTATTTTTACGAGTTTGTTTACCTTTTGAAAAGAAAAAAGTAGATATTTAATTTGCACAAGAGTTCAGTTGAGGCTCCGTCGCCTTTGACATTTCTCACAAATATAATGATTTCGTAACCAATGGTACCGTACCGCCGACTGAAAAGGAATCGTGGCTTCGAAATCAAAAACAAAAATGGAGAATCAAACCTTAGTTGACTAATACAATCACCAAATCAGAATAGGATGCTAAATCTTATAAAATCGACTTGAAGTAAAATCATATTGTAACATTTTTAAATATGATGCTTAGAATATGGGAGTTGTTTGGTAGATTTTCAAAAATAAGAAATTATTTTTTAAAAGAAATTTTGTATTAAAAAATATTTAGGTGATACGAGAATTTTTTAAAAAAATTAGATTTCTTACTTAAGAAATTCTTTCTAAAATCTTTTATTTTTCAAATATTATCGATCAAAAGTAATTCTTTAAAATTCTTTATAATTTTTTATATTGAAACATAATTTTATAAAAATTCTTATAAATAACATGACATTATTACATCACAAAAAAATAATTAAGAGATTCTAAAACATACATATAAATACTTTTCATTAGATATGCTTTAAATATACTAGACAATCTTTTAATAGATCTAATATTAACTTTAATATATTATAAAATTTTGAATTATAAATTAATTCTATAAAATCAACTTATAAAATATTTCAGTTATATAGTTTATCCTAATATTATTGTTAATCGACTGAGACTTGAATATTTTGTCAATAAACACTGGTTTAATATTTTTATTTTTTTTCTTTTCGGTTATTGTGATGCTATTATAGTGGGAAAAGTGGCTTTCGAGTTGGCATCGGGAAGGAGACAAATGTAAAGGACAAGCCGAGCTTTTGGCGCAGACAATAAACCTATGTGGCGGGCATTGGATTTCCGAGGATCAGGTGTTGGATCCACAATATCAGAGTCTCCTTCAACTCACTAACACACTCTGCAATAAACTCCGTTGCCACCAAAAGGACAAGGTCAGTGACAGGGCAACCATTATAACATAACCTACCTACGACAAATGCTAGCTAGCTACTGTCCAAACCTTCATCTTTTGGCTCCATGCTGCTAATGCATTCATTTTTTTACCTTCCCACTTTCCCATAAAACATAATATAAAAAATAAAAGCCATGCTAGTAATCCAGTATTACAATCTTGTAGGAAACGGGTTTAGGACAGCAAGGAAAAAACTTTATAAAAAGAAAAGGAAACAAAAGAAAGGGATCAACCCAAATACCCAATGGCAAATTTTATTGGGAACGCACGCTATTTAGTTTTCTCAAAATGGTCATAATTGAGAACCTGTGAACATGAGCATGTACATCTATGTATCCTGCGTAACTGAAATTCTTAATTCAACAGCATCCAACACAAAACTTTGTCGTTTAGTGTAGTCGTGCACTATGCACGATATTCAGGGTTTGGTGCCCTTTGTCGTTTATGTTTTAAATAATAATATCCTTTTTATTTAATATGGAGTATAGTTTAGTTTGTTACTAGTAACATTTGTATTTTTGTGAATAAAATCCATCAGGAACTCGAGAGCAGCAACAGCGGCACGAATGTAAACAGCATGATCACCCAAGAAGAAGAGTCAAAAATGCAAGAACTCGTGCAATTGGTGTACCAAAAATCTCCAACTGGCATTGATTTCAATATCAAGAATACTTTCCTCACAGTGGCCAAGAGTTTTTACTATACAGCTTTCTGTGATTCAAGGACCGTCAACTTCCATATTGCCAAAGTTCTGTTTGATGAAGTCGTTTAAATCAAATTGTATTTCTTGAATAGATGTTAGACTCCACCGTATCATTGTGAATATTTTCCCTCTGCCATGATAAAAAAATCAGTTGTTGCAGCTCGATGTATATACCTTTGTACAGTTTTGGTTACCATTAAGGAAACATTCACTAGTTTTATTAATGGTTAATCTTCCTTAAAAAATCTATTTGACAACTGTTAGTAGAATTTTTTCTTTGAATCATTTTTTTAATTTATAATATTTGAACTTAAGAACTGATTTAAGAGATTTGAATGCAGTTACACTGAAACAAACTTAATAAGTTAATCTAATGAGATTTACCTTATTTTTTTATTCATCGTATGACGTGAGTTTAGTGTAAATAGAATAGATTTTACCTAAGGTATATACTTACACTTCATGGGTTCCTTCACACCACTTTTCTCACTTAATGGACAACCATTTCCTAGAGAAATCCTCTAAGTATTTTTAAACTAGAACTAATTATCAATTCGATTGAGGCACTGAACCGATGGATCATTGATCGAACTAATAAGTCATTAGTTGAATCACACGAACTGTGTAAGTAATATAAAATTAATATAAATATATATTAATTGTGTCATAAGTTAATAATTAATCATGATAGTTTGGTAGTAAATTAATCCATTAAACAATTTTCAAATCTTTTGTTCAATTCTTTTTTTAGTTAGTGTAGTATTTATGAAAGATATGTATGCATCCCAATTATATTGACACCCATACAAACCTACCAAAAGATCACACCAAATAACATTAAAAGAGAGTAAAAAAGGATGAACAAATTGGACAAGTCCTTTGTTCAATTCTTAAGTGTACCATATATTTTTTTATTTTCATTAATTTTAATATTTTTGAAAAATAATAAATATTAGATCAATCAATTAGTTGGGTCAAATTGATTGTATTATCAACTCAACAATAGAATCGATCAGGCCAAACCGAGTCAATGGCATCACTATTGATGTCATTTTCATCACTATTGTTGTTGTCGCCATCACTATTGATGTCATTTCCATCAATGTTGATTAAACTAAAATAAAAAATATGTATATAATTCAGTTAAAAAAAATTGAGTTGAGCTTTTAAAATAAAATGTTAAGGTTGATTGTTGACTTATTGACAAGCGCACCAATTCCTCCAAATAGTAATAAAACGACAGACCGAGTGTCAAATCCACAGGAACTTTGATTATTCGTATATATCAAATTTTAAGCAATGAACAAAATAAATTTTTAGGGTTTTCAAGTGATACTATATGTAAATATAAATTCAGAATAAAATAACCAACAAAATAGATTAAGAGCCATATAAGACAACAAACACTTGGAGATTGAATTGAATGTTGGTGTAGGATTATGAGATATGTTGGGTGTTTAGCCTACCAAAACTATTCTTGATGCTATGTTATTACTATTTAATATTATTTTACATATTACCTCATTCTCTAATTTACTCTAACCATGATCTCTCATATGAAAAAACTTAAATTACCTAATTTCTCTCCTGATCCCTCAACAAACTACATCAAATAATTTGCATTAAGAGTGTAAATATATATTTAAGGCTGAACAATGTCATTTTATCCCTAGATATAGATTGCCTAGATATTCTTTCTTAGTTCTCATAGTATAGACATTTCTCAATGCATAAACCCTCATAACATTACATGCACATGGATGATCAAACCACAAACATGAAGAAGATTCAAAAAAGAATAATAATATGAAATAATATTAAATAAATAGTGAGAATTATTACATCAAGAGTGTTTGATTGTTGAACCGCTAACAATCAGTAGTTTAGCCTCGCATTGTCATGAGAGACTTAAAATAAATAAAAAGGAACAACAATTGATGAAAGAGAATGGAAGAAAACTGATAGAAAAAGGGGCATAAACTAACTTCTGAGGAATGGATTCTTCTCTCCGTTGTGCATTGAGTTTCTCTTTGGCTTCTAATTATGCTTTGCCTCTTACTGCTCACCCCTTTTTATAATTAAAATTTTGTTTCATTGGGTTTTTTTTTATATTGGCAACTCTCTAAATCCATATGTGCATGTTAAGCCAAAATCCTCAATCAATCTTCCAAGTCTTTAATGTGTAATCCTGCAAAGAAAATATAACCAACACACTATAAATCAACTAATTTTAGCATTTATTGAATAAAGACTCAGAAAAAGCTAAATTTCTATATTTCAATCACAAAAGAAACATTAAAAGAGGAAAAAAAAAAGATAATTACTATGTGATTTAAATGTACAATTTACGTATAAATAATAATTATAATTGATATATATATATATATATATATATATATATATATTTGTTTTTAGGAAGAATAACTTATGCCGTGGCGATATGTCTAGAATAACTTATGAGAATTTCTAAATTATAACACCCATGGTTAAGAATTTTTAAAGTTAAAGAAGTTAAGATTTTATTTATGTGAGAAGTTTAATTCGTTTATATTTCTATTAATTTTAGTTTTCTTTCTATAAATATACTTATTTATAATTTTATCTAAAGTGAATTGTACGTACCTTTGTTAGAAATAGGCAAGATATACACTTTTAACCATTATGTATAGTACCCAAGCGACAAGATCTTTATAGGTAAAGGTAGATTATGATTATATTACTATAAGAGAGTTCGAACTTTTTTATATCAACAAAAGAAAAAGAATCATAAGATATGGAATTCATATCAACTTTGACAAAAGAACATGGACTACTAGAGCTAAGTGAGTTACAAGTCATCCCTGTGTGAATGCTAGCCCTTCTCTTAACAAGAAAATGATACTTGTTACATCACCCAAGAGCTACAATTATTCTTGTGATAACATATAAAGCAATGATGTACATGACCTATACAGTGCTACTTAATTTCAATTTTCAACATGACCCAACTTGAATGGAGATTAGATACAGCATGGTTTGTACAGATTTAACAAGTGGAATATTATCATAGAATCAAGCAGTGAACCACGTTAAGGTGTTCTCAGAATGAAGGTGAGATATGTTTTGGCCTGTTTGTCCTATAATATCTTGATATAAGTTGGCAATAATAAAAATGGCAGACAAGGTCGCGCATGTGAACATGTGACAAAGTTGGTGGGTTGGTCTTTCGCATGCATGAAGTGGAGCTTCATCAAATGCTACATTTGAATTCCCATTACAGAAAAATATCCACCATCAAAATTCATCTGAACCGAACATGCTGTCTTAGGCCAACACATTTTCATCATTTCAAGTAAATTAATTTATAACAACATAAATAAAATATATTTATTTTAAAATTTTAACACATGTTCTTAACACAAGCTTTAAAAAAATCATCTGAACTCATTTTTTAAATAAATCTATCTATAACAACATAAATAAAATATATTTATTTTTAAATTTTAACATATTAAGATCAAGATACATTTTAAATTAAAGAAAAGTAAATATACGTTTACTTATTTATTTTAGAGACAATATCATTTCATTATCTTCCACCCCACTAAAATCCATTATCATATGTCAACAAAGTATATATGTCAAAATGCTGTACAATGAGTGAATTAGGGTCAAGGAGTATGCTCAAAATCAAATCGCCTATTTATTATTGCCCTGTAACGTACAATTAATCTAATAATTCAAGGAAATGCGGCAATGAGAAGAAACTTTCAATGGCATGTAAACAAAGAGAAAGACTATGTTAACAGGGGGGTTGACACCATAAGTCAAGTTTTTTCACTCCACTTAGCTGAGATTTGAATTTGATTCTTAATTAGATTTTTTTATTAATAAATAATGTAAATTTTGCTGCAAATTTTACTATAAATAATGTAAAGTAATTTATAGCAGGTAACTCAATCATAATTATATACCTACCTCAAATCCCAGCCATTAAATTATTAATGAGCATAGTATTAGAGCTAGATTTGGGGAATATGAGTCAAAACAGTAACAAAAATATTTCTAGGGAAACATCGGACACAATCCCTGGAGAGAGAATTCATTAAAATACCTATGGATAAGTAATTTGAATAATTTACATCGAAGTCATGAATGTTTGGAAACTATATTATACACGTAGATATTGCTTTGCTAATTCCAATTGAAAAGTTATACATTTGATTTATTTCCAGCACGATATCATAATTAGCGTATTCATTGAAGTTAGAAGTTCCAACTTGATATCAAGGTCATGATTGATATCTTCACTATCATCAATAAAAAATCCTTAGGCTTAATATATATCTGATGGAGTATTCTGCTCACTTGAATTTGATTTTCAATTTTTTTTCTACATATTAATAGGCGACGTATAAACTCCACCTGCGAGTTCTCGCTGAAATTGGTGGTTTTTTTCTTAACCTTATTTAAGGGAGATTTCTATTAACTTATTGTAATAATCAATTAATAGTAATATTTTTTTTATTAACGTAAAAGAAATATTAGCAAAACAACACACTTTTTTAATACACATTTTGTTATGGATTAAAATATATTGAAAGTTATAATTTTTTATAGATCTACGTTTTAGTTAACGAATCTCTCTTTGTATGTTGTAATTTTAATAAATTTTAATTAATAATAATATATTATAGAATGAATTATTAACATTTCTTTAAACTTATTAATTTATAACAGTGAATAAATTATAATTTTTTATCCATAAAAATTAAAGATAATATCAAAAAATTATAATACATATTCAATATATGCTCAACAAATTAAGTTAACTAGATTTCCTGAAGATTTCCTTGGTAAATCATAATTATTTATCCTCGTCAAATCCCAGCCATTAAATTTTCACAATAACATAACATCATTATTTAATTTATGAGAAAAAAGAAAAGAGCACAGCACAGCCAGTGCCCACCATATCGTCTCCGATTAAACTCTTCCATGCTGAGTTCCCCACCTATCCCCTGAACTTGTCCCGCATCCCATCTTCACCACAAGCTCCTTCCCATATTATCATTATCAAGATCTCTTATATATGGTTGACACTTGTTTTCATAATCTCCCTGCCACTGGCTCCTCCTCTTTGTCCTTTTGCTCTTTTGTGCTTGCTTGTATTTTCTTTTTGTCGATCATATATATAACAAATTTTGTACCCCAATAAAATTAGAGGTCAATTAATGAAGACTTAGGAAATTAATTGGATGACAAATTCTAGCCACTTTCTTTTGAGGCTGGTAATAGGCAAGTGTAAGGTAACATCTTATGATCAATCTTCCGGCTTTTTCGTGGACATAACCGCAAATGTGGAAAGCAATGTATGAAGAAACAAAATGGAAATTATTACTTCATCAGTTTCCTTAGTTATAGGGTCTAACTTTTTTTTGGTTTAGACTACATATATCATTGATTGACATAAGTAGTTCTGATAATCACTAATCTCTATCAGAATCTCTGACTGAATATTTATATAACATTTTCTCTAAATTACATTTTTTTTTAATCTATACAATTTCACTTTGCTTAAGAGATCGAACCTAATTTCACTAGTATACCAGTTTCCTTTGTTATGTATGCTAAGAAAAGACATAGAAACATTTTTTTCAAACCGTCACCTCCTCCACCCAAGCTGCCACCTTCTTCTCTTTGTTGGATATGGCTCATCTTTCACAGTCAGATGAAAATCTTTCTTATTAGCGGGGTCAGCAGAAAGCTAACTGGGTACTGTTGTGGGCCTCTGATTCTTTGTAATATTTTACTTTTATTAGTAGTTTGGGCTAGGGCCCATGAATAGCTACTGTTAGGGTTTCTTTTAATCCTATTTATATTCCCTTTGTAAATCGAGTGACTTGTAACGAGTGGCGGTGAGGAGAATATAGTACAGACAAGCTGGACGTAGCCTACATTAGGTGAACCAGGGTAAAATACTGTGTCATATCTCTCTTCCCTATTCTCTTTTTTACTTTTCGATTTGTGTGTGATTGTCGATTTCCAACACTCTTCTCCTTGATGGAAAGAAGAAATTAAACTTAGAAACCGTAGAGACACTCTCATAACGAAGTTGGATTGTTTCCACATCAACAGTAAAAAATCCGAATCCACCGCCATAGTAGCGGCCGCAAATCGAGATCATGTTGAAATTTCTGGCCATTCGTCACTGGGACACAGCGTTAAAGCCATGAGAGCTGGTACTCATAAAAGAACTCTCTGTCTTCTTGTCCCCTGACATTTTTCTTTTCTGAAAAAAAATGTTTTAATTGTGATTTATTAAATAAATTATTTCAATGGCTGAAATTTAATAAAGGATAAACGTGATTGAAATTTTTTGTATGGTAAAGCTGGATCTTTATTGATGATGAACCGAAATAGAAATTACATCATATATTAGAGGTGATTAGGTTCACTTGGGAAGGAACCTTCTCACGTATTGATTGAATTTAAATTAACTTCAATTGAAAAGAATAATTTATTGTTATATTGTATGACTAGCTAGTTAGAGTTCTTTTTTTTTTTTTTTAATTTACAAATAGGAGACTATAAGCATACATAGTTTTTGTTAAAGTTGGAAAACATCTCTAAGAAAAACTCAATTTTCTCTAGACTCTTACTCAAAATCAAAATCACTAATTAAGTTGAAACAATTTTATGTTAATTTATTAGGATTTAGGATTTAGAGTTTAAGGATTAATTAGGATAAACTAAAAATAAAACTGAGTTTTTAAGGTTTATACATATAACAAAAAGTGTAAATAATATGTAAAAAATGCATTTGAATTGTGTATTCTATCACAATTAAAACATAATTTTCCTTCATTAAATATATTTTCAGTTCAATTTTCTCCCTCTCAAATCCTTTGATATTAAAGGAACACCAAAATTGAAATGGAGATTTTCCATCTTCTTCCCCTTTTTCCTATACCAAATAATTAAAATATATTTTTTTTCTTATTTTTCCTCTACCTTCCATTAATTTTCCCCCTTCCCTCTTTTAAATTAATTGGCTTGTTATAAGGTTAAATTAGTTTTATTTATCCTATAATTTTTTATTTTATTTTGTTCTCTAATTTTTTTGGATTCAATTAGATTTTCTAATTTTTAAAATAATTTCAATTAGGTGTTGACCGTCAATTCCGTCTAAATTGTTAATGGTAGAATCCTACATCAGTGACTGTCATCTCCTTGTGGTTGAATCCTTAATGGTGTTAGACCAAATTGATAGTAAAAACCTAATTAAACCTATTTTAAAAATTAAAACCTAATTGAACTTGAAAAAAGTTAGAGGTTAAATCAAATTAACAAATAAATTATAGGACAAAAATTAATTTAACCTTGTTATAATCAAGAAACAAAATTTAAGTATCACTACGAAATAAATTTTAAAAGTTTAAATTTTTGGCTAAATAAATAAGAATTAAAATCATCTTGACTAGTAAGTTATATGACTCCAAAAGTACTATTTGAGCATCCGAGAGATGCGGAATTGGACATCTTATTTTACTTTTGGTCGAATGGATCTCGAATATCAAATAGTTGAAAGGAAGGCAGATTATATGAGTACACATAAACTTTTTTTTCTTTTTAGGATTGAGTCTACATAAGCTTGTGGTGTATCCCACTTAATAGAGTGTGTTTATCTAATGTCTCTTGGGTGTGTGTGAATAATTCTAATTAATTCTATTGTGTGCTGGAAATTTTCACCGACAAAATATTTGTCAACCCCAACAACTTCAATATGTGGAGTAGTTATAAATTCTAAAAAATACTAGTAACTATAATAGTTATAATAAAGTAAAACTCTATCTCTTTTTCTTTAAAAACTCCACAGAAGCTTTAAAAGAATTTATTTTGACCACGTTAAAACAAGTAAAAATAGATATTATGTTATCTAATGTGTTGCATACTTGAAGGATGATAATGAATAATGAATTTTACGGGAATCTACAAAAATTACTTCATGATAAGGTAGTTAGTTATTCATATAATTAATGAGTTAAGAGTATAGGTAATAATTTATTCGTAAAAATTGATTAGAATGAATGAGTATAGATACAGATATCTTAATACACATGTTGTCCCATCAGCATTATATATATAAAATAAATTTAAACAATAAAATTTATGAAAATATAATAGACATCTACCTTTATTTCTTTTCCACTACACTCAAACCTTAACATCCTTTATGATGACTGCATGAGATGTACATTACTGAGTTGGGACGTTGAACCAACGTAGCAAACTTCACAAGTTGCCACATCAAAGATGCATCACTATCACATTGAATTTAAGTTTATAAATTTATTGTTGCAAAAGTTTATTGTAATATTAATTTTTAATATTTTTTAATTAAGTTTGTGACGTTTGATAAAAGATCTTTGAAAATTATTTTAATTTAATTATTGTTGTATTCTAATCAATATTTCTCTATTAATTTTTCATAATTAATTAAAGTACGAGTAATTAACCACCATAGATACGTGAGAACAAAAACAATTTTTAAAAAATATAGATATAAAAATGAGTACAATAAAACCAAAAATATAATATATTTAAAAAAATTCACCAATAAATTACAAAAATAAATTAAACTTAATATCATCTTTAAAACAAAAACTTATAATATTATATTTGTAAATTTTTCTCACTTATATATTTGTTGAAGTTATTTATTTTTATCCAAGATGATACTTCACCTATATTGCAATCCAAATTGTTGCATGAAAGTATGTGAAAGATTTATAAAGATTTAAAGGGTGAAAAGCTGTTCCCATAAAGGTCTTTAGATTTTATAACTGAGTTGTCAAAGACAGTAGCTAGCCAATGAAATATGTATACCGTGTCAAAATCTGGCACACAGAGAACTTAGGGCTCCACTTGGTCGTCCATTCTAATCACTCACCTAAAGTGAAAATGGCCTCAAAGTGACACGATTGTGGGCTCAGTAGTATGTATCTTCATATGGCAAGCATATAGTTGTGCACACATCGATGTGAGGTCCCCGTTAATCCAAATTTGAAGTCTATCCCGAACTTAATTCATCACAAACACATGACACAGCATATAGGTGGCATCATGAGGCCTGCATGTGTTTTGCCATTGAAATCATCGAAAAGGGGTGGAGGTTTCAACGAGATCGAGAAGAAGAATCCTCAGATTTGACATCGTATCAGTATCAGATGCAAAAGTGGGGGAGTGAGATAGTGTTTGGAGTGTAACCCATTTTGGTAATGCCCCTCCAACCCCCACTGTCACTTTCTTCAATCTCTTGTTTTTGGTACAATATATCCCACGATGACATAAGGCACTTGCCCACCACTACTTTTTTCCTTCATGTTGTGGGAATGGTCAATTCAGCCCCACTTAGTTCAACCCTTCATTGCTCTCTCTTTTTAGTTATTATCCTAACAATTTTTTCCGTAGAGAACACATGTCTTTCTCGGGAGACAATTTGATCAAAATTGGATAAGATCATTATGAATAAAAAAAAAATCTCTAAATACTTCATAAAGTTATGTATTCAAAATTATTAATTAAAATAATTTTATATCAGTTAATTTAGTGTTTGATGATTGGTGACACTTGTATCTACCTCCTTATCATTTCTATCCTCGTCTTCAACTCCTTTATAGCTTGTTTACCTGTCGTGTAATCAGGAAACATACGGGCGGTAGATGCTCCACCTTTGTCTACTGTTGGGTTATCTCACTAGCTGGTCCAGCAATATGAGGTACCTTTTTGATTAACCAATCTAATGTACCTTGGTCCACCAATATTGTGAACAGAAGGATACAAACATACCCAAAAAACGGAGCTTTTTTTTTTTTTAAACCTTTTGAGTTAGTATGCCATGAAATTGAGTTTAAAAAAAAGTTCTACCTTAGAAGATACGAAAAGGGGAAAATTTTAGTGGACCACGTAACAATAGATTGTTTGATCCACTGGAGGTTCATGGGAAACGTGTAGTTTAGGCCACTGCTCCAGCAGGACCACCACCTAGTAGATTAATGAGCCCAATAATGTCTTCGGAAGGAAGGAAGAAAATTCATTCATTCCTATCTCATCCAAAGCATGCACCGATCTTATTCTGACTAAAGTGGTTTTTTTCTTGGATGATGAATAAATATTTAGATGATCTTAAAAGATGAGAAACTCTGTAATGCATGATACGTCCAATTTGTTTATTTATCAAGAGGCTGTGTGAATGATGGAACGGCTCAAACGTGTGTAGATGGAACAAAGTTAAAGTGGACATCAACTACATAGCACAGTTATTGAACAGTCAAATCAATGCACGCGCACCTACGAATATAGCATAGTTGGAGAGTTTATTGTCAAGAACCGTTTGCACAGTGAATAACAAAGTAACAAGTGGGCCTCACGTATATGGTACAAGTGTACCATTTATCGTACATGCAATGCAATACATGTGCTCAAAGTTCTCTTCAAGATATTTACCGAACAAGAAATCAACAAATTACCTTCATTGGCCGATCAGTCAGCTAGAAGCAAGCTCTTATTACTCATTACATTTGCACTAAACACTTGCAGGATATTTTTGTTCATCCGGGACCAACTTGTTAGAACTTTAAATACTTGATGTCACGAATCTTTTGAGGTATAAACTAATGTTAAATTTGACAATTTGGTCTAAATTAGTATTTTCGAAAAATAGAAAGAAACAAGATGGGGGGAGGGGGTTGAAATATGATTCTTTTGGTGTACACCGTGTTTTCTTTTTTATGATTATTTCTATCGATGTTATTTTCTGTTGAACCATGTGAAAATCCTAAGTGCACAAATTTGCCTTCTGCTTCATTTTCGAAAAGATGTTTGGTCACCAGTGAAAGATCAATGGTGCCAAGTAGTTACTGGTCAAACACCAGCGGATCACTGGGGCATTTTCATCTGATTAGATCTTTTGGAGAGTGCGGGAAGCAAAAAAAAAAAAGGGGGTGTGCAAAAAGTAAAAACCTTGCCTTTAACATTCATATAATGAATAGGGCTTAAAATGTAAATAAGGAAATGCTGACTACAGCGCGTACGGAACGGACAGTAAGAAGTAGGGATCTTGATACTTCAAATTGTTATGGGTTTCAAATTCGTATCAAGTTTTTTATATGGCCCACAAACAGCACTAATGCCTAAACAGTGAGTCCACCAATACATTATACAACTACTTGCCAACAGCCATGCTAAGCATTTTGACTTACAGTAGATTCACAGTATATTCCTTTTCAATCGGTTTTAGGAGTGATGCAAGGGCATAACTTAAGAAGATTATACCCCACAAATGTGCATATTAAGCTCTGAATTTCCAGCTCATTTTAAGTCATAGATATGCTTTTCTAACATTCTTGGTCCACTATCTACAGATGCGTAAGCAAGATATTACTCGAGCATAACCCAAGTGATAAGGACATGATGGAGAGATTCAGCACTTAAAACTGAAAGGATAAGGTAGAGATAAAGTAAAGGTCGTAGATCAATTTCTATTCCAAATTAAGAATGAGTGTGACTATCCAGTGTCGACAGATAAAGTAAAGATCGAAGATCATTTTCTTTCGAAAAATGGATTTGATTTAGACTATGACTAAAGGAACCTTAAGGCAGGTATAGATGGAAAGACCAGGAAACCACAGGTCAGAAATTTCTGGAGAATAACACAAAGTTAGTATGATTGATTTGATAATTTTAATCTAATGAAATAACACGCGCAAGTGATATTTAATTATAACATATTGGATACAAGACAAGATTTTTCATTTTACTAGCAAGATTAACTTCTAGGATCATTTTTCATTTACTAAACCTTCGAAGTTCCAACATAATATGTTCAACTCCTTTCAACTTGACAAACTATCAAGTACATGGTTTACTTATAAACATAGGTCAGTAGTGTAGTAGTGCAAGAATAACTTACCAAAGAGTACATCACGCTACTTCAAAATTTGTATGAACTCAGATAATGGAACAAAAGTAAACTAATCATCATATAATATTGCTAACCAATATACTTTACTTTGAGACACAAAAAGCTCATGCAACAGAGTTGCATGAAAAGCAGATTTAGTCATACTCTAATTCATCAGGAGTGACTGGCCGTTTAAGAGGGATGATGGACTTCTTTTCAACATCACGAGACAACGCCTTTCTCATATCTAAAAACAAAGCATAAAATGATCATGGATAAATGGCAGCCTGAGCTTTATTAAAAGAGTAAGAAAAAACGAAAAACAAGAACTTAGGAGCATACCCAAACCATCTTCTTCCCCAGAATAGTAGCGTAGCACTCGTCGATAAATCACATAGCCAAGCTGTGATGCCAATTAGGAAAGTAATTGGTTAGCAACTCCAAATTTCAGACTCAGGAAATCCTAATGTAAGAAAATAAACCCTAATCCAACATATGGTAATCCCTATCCCAAAATATAAACAAGACATTAAATTTCTAAACTATTACGTAATTAGTCTATGTATCTCTTATAACAAACCCTAATATCCAATTAAAAACATTACTATACTAATCACATATATCATCCACTTTCGTGTGGCTTATAGGGCTATACAAGGCATGTATGATCTGGAAGTGAAAACTTCAGGAGGCAAAACTAAGGACTTTTTTATAGAGATAGGATTACATCAAAACTTAGCCTTAAGCCCTTATAATTAATCTAGTATTGAATGTGTTTACCAAGGACATACAAAATATTGTCCCTAATTTTATGTTTTTTGCAGATGATATAGTTTTTGATTGAGAAGCAGTTAACTTTAAACTTGAGCTTTGGATAAACACTTAAGAAACAAAGGTTTTTGCTTAAGTAAGAGTAATACAGTATATGCATTACAATTTTAGAAAGAGGCAGGAAGTAATATGACTCAGAAGTAAAATTGGGAAAGAATGACATATTATAGGTATTTAAGTTTAAAATATCTAGGATCGATACTACAAAATAACGGAGAAACTAATGACGTTACATACAAGATACAAGCAGGATGGCTAAAATGGAGAAAGGCATTAGGAGTTATTTGTGATTGCAAAGTAGCTACCAAACTCAATGGCCAGTTTTATCATACTGCTAGACATTTGGCTATAATACTCGTAAGTGAATATTGGGCTTAAAAGGGACAACGAGAAAAATATGAGTAGCATATTAAGATGGATGTATGGCCGCAAAAGAAGGGACATAATACAAAATGATTGTACATGAGAAGATATTAGTGTGGCATTGATTGAGAAAAAAAATGACAAAATATCGGTTAAGAAGGTTTAGACAAGTACAAATAAGGCCATTGGAAACATCAGTGAATTGAGTAAATTACATGATTTTTAGTCCTATAAAAGGGGAGAGTGAGACCAAGAAGGAAATTGTAAGTTCTTAAGAGGAATCCCATGGTACATAATATCACAGAAGTTTATATTTTTAACCGAATTGAATGATATTGTGTGATTCATGTAGTCAACCTTGCCTAGTGGGATCAACGTTTCAGGTTGTATATATCATCCACTTATACTACATTGTTACCAGCCAGATGCAGAACAGAAGAGCAAGAAACCTAAAACTGAATTTTGTACTGCACACTATTTTAAAAAACAGTTATCAATCCCATATAGCAATGCAGAGCAGCTTGGCCCCAAATCATTATAGCAGGATAGTGGATAGAATTATAGCAAAAGATGATCGCTACATTGATCAACACCAACATCAACAGCACCTTTAACTCAAGTTAATTAGGGTCGGTGGTAGATGAACTCAATGATAAATCGGAAATGAGACAGAAAGAGAAAGGGAGAGGGGAATAAAAAAGTGGAAATAAGACAAAAGAGAGAAAAAGGAGTAAAAATAAGAGGAGAGAAAAGAAGAGGAAAAGAACTAAAACAAGGGAATGACTAGAATATAGAACTATTAATGGATTTAACCCTCCACCAAGCTTATAGCTTCTCTTCACTCCGTCCTAAGACATACCGTCCGTCAATCTATATCTCACTCCATTAGATCTTGTTTAACTACCTTTTCCCAGGTAAGTTTCGGTCGACCTCTACTTCTCTTTGTGTCGAGTTCTTGGTAACAAACTCTTGTTCTTATGAGAGCATCTAGTGGTCGTCTCATAACGTGTCCAAACCACCTCAATCTATACTCTCTCATCTTTTCACATACCGGTATCACAGATTTTTCATGATTTCATTTTGAGTATCTTTTTTATGTTTTAGCATTTATACATGTGTAATATAGTTCGGTACAGTAACTGTTGCTACATTGATGTTTTGACAAATTAAATAATTTATATTACACATGTATAAATGCTAAAACATAAAAAAGATACTCAAAATGAAATCATGAAAAATCTGTGGAGAGAAAATATCTGTTGCAACAAAATGATTGGGAAGAACAGTGGGAAAGAGACCAGAACAGAAACAGCAGACCAGAGCAGGAAACTGAACACAGCGGGAAAATGTCAGCAATGGCTGAAGATGGCATTGGAGAAGGGTTCATTTTCAGACACAATACAAAACACAACTGTTACAGACTAAAGGGTTTCAATTCTGAACCCTTTGCTTCAGAAAGAAAGGGGGCAAAATCATGAGATTCCTCCCCAAAATACATCTTGAGCAATACTGGGTAAAAGGGGATTACAGAGTCATGCCTACCACTGCAACAAAATCATGCAGTATCCACTGCTATAGTGGCTGCAACTGGAAATGCAAAATGAAAATGGTAGGCTGTGGAATGATGCTTTGTCACACGCAATTCTCAGCCTGTTAGAAAATGACCAGACCAGCCAGTCAGACTGGATCATCAACAAACCAGTCAAACCATGTGAACCAATCACAATTTAACCTATGAAACCAGTTCCTCACCCTTTCAGTTACTGTAGCCACAGCTGCTTTTTCTATCCTCTTCTTCTTCCTGCTACTCACTAAGAGACATGCGGAAGCCGGAGTGGGATCACTTCCCCCAGTACCAGGTATGTCTCATGTTCGCATGCATGTCAATTTTACTTCTGTGTTGGATATGAATACAAGCATGGTGGTGGTTGCAGCGGTTCCAGGATTACCAGTGATAGGGAATCTGCTGCAATTGAAGAAGAAGAAACTTTACAAGACCTTCACACGGATGGCTCACAAACATGGGCCCATCTATTCCATCAGAACCAGTGCTTCCACTCTCACTGTTCTCAACTCTCCCCACCTTGCCAAGGAGGTCACTCCCTACTCTTTTCAATTAAATATACATCATAACACTCATCTTGCTATTTCACTCCTATCATATTCATATCTAGCTTATTATATCGGATCAGGCCATGGTCACCAGATTTTCCTCAATCTCAACAAGGAAGCTATCCAATGCACTCAAGATTCTCACATCTGATAAATGTATGGTTGCCACTAGTGATTACAATGAATTTCACAAAACGGTCAAAAGACATTCTTACTAACTTCTTAGGAACCAATGCACGGTTTGCTAGTTATCTAATGGCACCAAAAACAGGGTTGAGAAAATTTTAAGACTCCCCACCCACTGAGCTAATATTGCTTAAATTGTACAGTAGCTAATTATATTGTCATATTTTTGAAAATGGTGGTAATTTTTTTGAAGATTGCTCAATCCCAAAATTGAACCTGAGTTTTGAGGTTCAATATTTCATTTGATGCTATTTGTCAAGTCTTAAAATTTGGGCTTAGGGCATAACTCAAATCCACAAAACTGGTTTGTAAGGTAAAGATTGTCCAATCTTTATAAGCTACATAAGTCATATCTCTACTCTCTAGGCAACATGGGACTAAAAGCACCCCCTTGAGACCGCAATTAAGGTAGACTCTAAAGAGGCCACATTTAAGGCAGGTTAACAATGACCGTAATTAAAACGAATTTACAACATTAAGTTTATTATTATATTACTGTGGTCTAATTATAGATTATAAATTCAGTTCCTACACTTGACACCATTTTTCATTTAGTCTTTACAATAAAAAATCCTACATTTTGGTCCCTATATGAAAAGCCGCTTACAAATTAGGCCCTATCATTTATTTAAGCTAAAAAAATGTTAAATTTAATCTTTATATTGTAAACCTATTTTTATTATAATCCCTATACAAAAAAAAAAATAGCACCTAATTTTGGTTCTAACACGTGGCATACCATTCTTCACTTTGGTCATGAAAACTACTCCAACATTTTTATAACTTTTCAGTAAATAATGGGGACCAATTCATAAAAAAAAAAAAAAACATATAGGGACCAAAATGTAGGGTTTTTCATGTAAAATTGAAACAAAACATCAATCAAGTTTAAGGTCTAAAATTATAATTTAATCATTATTCATATTCATATCTATATTTAATTTTTTATTTTAGTATAAAATATTTTTAATATATTTAAGATTTATTGCATGTATTGATATATTTATTTGTATCTGTAATGCATGAATTGTATGTGTCATAAATAATCTTACATGTATATTTAATTTATTTCATAATTTTGCTTAATACTTATATACTTCATATATTCATTAAACATTAAATATTAAATTATATATATTCATTAAACATTAAATATTAAATTAATATATATGTAACACATAAGAGCATTGCAAAACCCCCAATGGCCGGTTGGAACTTGGGACTTAAAATCTGAAACCTCTCATTTACCAATTCCATAACCTCAAAATCAGAAAACACTCATTGTTAATAATCATGCACAAGTCCTTATGTTGTGACTTGTGAGAATGTGTCACTGTAATTTATTGCTCTGTACAGCCTACACAAACTTCTCCATAAGAATATTAAACTAACAGAACAAGAAATATATTAGGATAGATTCATAGACATATCCCTCTCCAACTTTTTAACAGAAGGCCACTATGTTGAATTGATTTAACTTTTCCACTGTGCTGCAGCTTCCATACTCCACATTGGTGGTGACAATTCTCAATTGATGCTCAGTCTCATGAAAAGTTAGACTTAGCAGAAATTCTAGCAAAACAGCTTATGATTCTTTAGCATGTTGATTTTTGGAAATGAAACTAATGGTTTGTTTGGCTTAGGGAGGAAAATGGGAGAAAATAAAGTAGAAGCAAAGAAAATGAGTGAAAAGTGAGATATGGTGTTTGGTAGGGGAGAAAACGAAAGGGAAGAAAGTTAAAAGTTTTCTTTCTTCTTGTTTGGTTGTGTAGAAAATGGAAGAAAGGAAAAAAACAAATATATATTTCTGAAATGACATAAATACTCCAACATAAAAATGAGATATGATGCTACTCTGTTAGTAAAAAATATATCTTTTGAAAAAAACTTATTACATAAAAAGGATGTGATACAAAGGATAAAAATATAATATATTATTATTGTATAAAAATAAATATTCAGTCAAAACTAAAAAAATAAAATTTTGATATTTTTTAAACAGAAAATCACTGAATAATAACATTCAGAAGTAATATATCATAGAAATTATATACACACACACGAGACTTTGAAAAGAAAATAAAAAAAGTATAAGTGCATGATAGGAGCAACAGGAGTAGGAAAGCTGAAATGACATACGTGCAGAAAAAGATTAAGTGAAATAAAGCAGTAGAGCAGGGACATTTTAGTCTTTACAACAAAATATTCCAACTTATCATGATTCCATCCATTGTGAGAGGAAAGTAATTTGTGACCGAGCCCAATGACATCATGTTTCCATGTAGTCAACCTCACCTAGTGCTAGTTGGATAAGACTTTTGATCTTTCCTACATGACTTGCAAACCAAACAGTGGAAGATAATTATTCCCCCTTTTCTTTCCTTTGTGTTTCCCTAAAACCAAATGACGGCTAAGAGTTCTTCCTAGGGGTGTTCGCGGATCGGTTCGGATCGATTTTGGTCAAATTTAGGACCCAACCCAATCAAATTCGATCGGTTCGGTTTCCAGAAAAATAATTTGAAACCCAACCTAACCCAAACCGTTCGTGAATGGTTCAGTTCGGTTCGGACCAACAGGTTACCCATTTAAATTTTTTCCCTCAAAACTACTATTTTATATCATGATTCTTTCAAATATCCAATACAATTAACACAATATTATCAAATGTATGAAAATAGTAAAAATGATTCATTTAATACTATCAACATAATGTTCTAAAATAGACTTATAATATAAATTAAAACAAAAGATTCCTGAACAAGATTTACTATAATAGTCTGAATCACAACTATTTCTTACAAATTAATTTCTGGCAATAAGCTCTACTATAACCAAAAATCGAGTCAACATTCAACAATGAAGGTTATTTCTTTTCTTCCCATCCCTGTTTCCATCAAAATCTCAATGAATACAAACCAGAAAAATCACGAGAAGTTCAAGAGCTTTGAAAAAGAAAAAGAGAGGGCAGAGTAAAACTTGATGCTTGATCAATCTAATGAGATGAGATGAGATAGAACAGAGAAGGAGCTGGTGCAGAATCGCAGATAAGGAGATGAGATGAGAGAGAACAGATAAGGAGCTGGTGCAAAACCGCAGATAAGGAGACGAGATGAGAGAGAACAGAAGCAGCTGAAGCGCAAAGAAGGAGATGTGATAAGACAGAACATAGAAGCGCAAAAGAAAAATAAATCTAAACCTGTGACATTTATACTACCACACCTTCACAGCAAAGATGAGATGATTATGAGCTGACCCTTCATTCGGCCTAGACATTTCCAGTACCACACCTTTTTTTATTGTCAAAATAATTTTTTAGTTTTTAAATTTTAATATGTATATAATAAATTTATATTTTTATTACGGGTTTACGGATCGGATCGACGGATCTATAAATCTAAGCACGTGACCCAACCCATAGATGAACGATTTTGATCCAAATACATAAATGACCCAACCCAAACTATTCAGATCGGTTCAGGTTCACGGGTGACCCATACCCGTGAACACCCTTAGTTCTTCCAGCAATGTGAGGGAACATGGTAGGGCAACAATACATGAAGCCCTGGAGTAGAAGAATGTCTAAGTGTTGCCAAGTGTTGTCAACTTATTCGAAATAAAAGTTTACCATGCAATAATTTATACAAGATATCTATTTTTTATATACCCTATTTCTTACTTTTATTTCTATTTTTTTATTTATTAAAAGAAAATTTAATAGAATGAAAGAGAAATATCAAACAGGAGGATCGGGAATCCTCCTACCAGCTCATAAAACAAGTAAACAAGAGCCTAAAAATAACAGCTTGTGAGATCTCCACAAATCTTTTGTAAGAAACCACTTTAAAACATGACTAAACCCATAATAAAGCAAGGGAAGGTCTACGTGAAATGAAAAATACAGAACAATTACCTTTTCATACATCTTGATGGCTGGTGCATTTGATGCTCTCACAAAGAGATCAACAAAAAAAGCCTTATCACTGCAAAATCCACATTCTTATTTATAACAAGGCAAACACACAAACACAAAGCTATTAAGCTACTGGTAACCCATTCAAGAGTCTTACAACAGAGCAATCACCCCCTCACCCACCCCACACACAGAGAGAAAAAGAAATAACCCAGATATTTAATCTACTGCTCCATTTAATCCTTTATAAAATATGCAAATAAAAATAACTTATCAACTCCAGTCAAAACTATTGATGTAATGGCCTAAAGAAAAGTCATAATGATTAGAGAAGTTAATATATTAGGATTTGAAGATTTGAACTAAGAAACTTGAGATCTTAGCACTCAGCAAATTTCTGAATTCATTGCATATTATATGTACAAGAATAAACACAATTGCAATTTTATCAGTACATGCATTAAAGAACTATACATGAATCTAAAAAATGCATTAACCTAAGCTTTAAATGCAGTTATTTCCAATAGATTTCTTGCAGTTTCCAACACCCCCTAAAGTTAGAGCATAGCTTGGAACAAACATATTGAATTTGAGGTCCCCAGTCCCCTTAAAGATTTAGTCAAGATGTGTGCAAGTTGATTATTTGAATTGACAGATTCAATAATTATTTCTTTTAACAGAACCTTTTTCTCTAACAAAATGTCGATCAATTTCTATATTTGGTTCTTTCAAGAAACATTGGAAGCAATATGAAGGGCTGCTTGATTATCAACAATATTACTTCCTCTGCTAGATGTCTCAAAATTTCAATCCTTGGAGTTGATTAATCCAAATAAACACAGGAGTAAGAATTCTGAGATAGATGAGCTTTCCAACCAATTTTTGATCTCTCTCAAGATCTGAATAAGGCTATCCTTGATAAGAAAATAATTTATGATTTGGATCCATGGGACTATCAATGGGTCTACAATCTAACATACTTGACTCTTTAAGCATGTCTAATTTCCTTTTGTGAAACAGTGATTCCATCCTTTGATTAAACCACTTCAATACCAAGAAAGTATTTTAATTTTCTATGATCTTTGGTCTAGAAGTAGTTGAACAAGTGCTCTTTCAGCCAAGAATTTTTTAAATGGTCATTAGATATGATGACTATGTCATCAACATAAACAACCAAATAAACACATTTACACGGGAGATGTATGGCAATAGAAGATTGAAGGATATGCTTCATTTGTTTTAGTCCAAAATTTAGAACAACAAAATCAAACATCCCAAACCAAGCTCGTTGGTACTGATTGAGCTTGTAAAGAGAACATCGATGTTTGCAAACCAGTCTAAACTCCACATGAACAACAAAGTCAAGTGGTTGTTCCATATAAAATTCTTCTAGTTCTCCAAGAAGAAATGCATTTTTAATGTCCCAATAATTTAGTGTCCAATGAAGAATAGCATCCATGGCAAGAAAAAAGTACTAAAGCAATTTTTTGCCACAGAAGAAAAAGTATCACCGTAGTCAAGACCATAAGTTTGGTTATACCCTTTGGCAACTAACCTCAAGATGATTAACTTCTCCAATTAGACCAACTTTAATAACATACATCAATCTGCAACCAACATCTGTCTTCTCAAGAGGAAGGGGAACCAACTCACAAGTACCACTGTGCTCAAGAACCTACATTTGATCAATCATGAGTGTTGCCATCCTAGATGATCAAGTGCATCACGAACAGTTTTACGAATTGAAATAGAGGATAAAGAAGATATGAAGGAGAAGATAAGTGATGATAGCTTAAAAAATCGTAGATAGGATGAGGATTTTGGGTGGACTGAATACCTTTTCCAAGAGCAATTGGAATATAAAAATGTGTGTCAAGACGTTCTGTAACAAGTCGGTTGCGTAGGACATGACTTACTTGGTTCTTCATGTAGTGTTGGGTCGACAACTCATGCTTGACACTGATATGTTACAAGAGAAGGTAGGAGGACTTAGTTTCAACATTGCTTGGAGCAACATCATGAAATTCTTAATGAATAGATGATTATTATACAAGAGATAATACTGGACCAAAGTATGGAATGGGTGACACTTCAAGAATTGAGTTGGACTTGTTCAAAGAAGAAGAGAAATATGGAGTCTCTTCAAAGAATGTGACATCAGCAGATGTGTAGTAGTGTTTATTGGCTAGAGAATAACAATGGTATCCTTTTTAAATTTTAGAATATCCAAGGAAATACATTTGAACAGTAAGTTTATTTAAACTTGGAGCTATTTCCAATGGATTTCTGAATTAACTACATGTTATATTTACAAGAAGAATAAATACAAGTGCAACTTCCTAAGTACATGAATCCAAAAATATAAATAAACCTAAGCTTTAAATGGAGCTATTTCCAATGGATTTCTTGCAGTTTCCAAAAAGAGAAATATCACATGATGATATCATATAGTACAGCATACATGATTCGCCAGAAAACCACCAGGAAAAGAAAATTCAAATAAGATCATGTAAAGAGGACAGCAAATGTTTTATAAACTTGAAGGATTAAAAGAAATCAAACATATACATGTCTTACATATTGTCACTGATGTCTTCCAGCAGATTCATAAGTTTTTTGGCTAACTGCTGCCTTCGATACTCGGGAGCAACGGTCACCGCAGTTACATGGCCATGCCAAGATTCTCCTTGTCCCTCAACTTTGCCCATAACTACATCAATAACATTTGTGCTAATATCCTACCGTCTTCACAGAGAAGGTGACGATGAAATAAATACTCAATCCACAATTAGGCACATTATATCTGAACTTGCAAGAGAAACACAAGCTACATTGCACTAGCCTATGCAAACGACAGAAGGCTTCTGAATTGTCATTATCATGTTCTATACAACCCCCCCCCCCCCAAAAAAAAAAAAACCTGTTGAAGGGTGTGTTTGGTTTGACGTTGGGGTATCCAAACTAAAATTCACTCATCATGGAAAGTTGCACTTGTGCGTGCTTGTTTTCAGTTGAGTAGAATGTGAGTCTCACCTAAACTGAGGTTTACCCCAAAGCTACTCCTCTCTTGCTTTTCGGTTGAATGTAAAAACGCTCCAAACATAAATCAAGTTACATTAAACCTACTTTTAAGTTTTAAAACATCTTTAAGGGGGGTTCTTGAGCTGTATTCTTGAGCTCAAGAACCCTATCCACCAGATCTACTATTATTCTTGCTCAAGAATTCTCTATGCTGGAGGTTGGATTACAGGGGAAGAACACCCAAGAACTCCATTTTTTTCAAAAAAAAATATTGTTTTTAATGCCATTTGAGAGAAAAGAGAGGTTCTGTTGTTTTTTTTTTCCTGTGCAAGTAAAATCCAAGAACGAGGACGAACCCTGACATAGTGGTAAGTTGTGCCTTGGTGACTTGTTGGTCATGGGTTTGAATCCGAAAACAATCTCTTTGCATATACAAGGGTAAGACTGCGTACAATATCTCTTCCCTTTACCTTCGCATGAACCTCTGGGCAATGGGATATGTAGTTTGAACCCAAATTGGGTTCTACCACTAGAGGGAAAAAAATGACCAAAGTTCTTGCATCCTGTATGGCATCATGTAACCCACAAAAAGTGGTCCAAGAACCCAAAATGGTTTCTTCCACTAAAGATGCTCCAACGAAACTTAAGTTTAAGACTTCAATTCAACCAAACTCCACTTTTTTCAACTGTAATCTAAATACACACTAAGTGCATTTTATCATTCCTAAACTTGCACTAGAGTTTAAACCACCAATCCTGCTACAAGATGTTAAGCTGCTGAAAACAAAACAACAACCATTCCTCAACCTTACTTCATTGCTTCTATTTTGCACATAGTGATTGGCATATAGTTATTTTTTAGGTGAGAAAGCAAAGACAAAGAAAGACTACTCACTGTAACCCATGATTCGATTTCCAGGGCCTTCGGCAACGTGGAAATAGTCAGGCCATCTTGCAAGATAGGTCATGTAGAAGGACATGTTGAACTGAACCAATGAAGCAATTAAGCGAATGCACAGTCAGATTCAGCATCGAATGGAAAAAGGACAAAAAAAAAAAAACGCTTACTGTTTCCGTGAGATGGTCGAGATTGACGGCGGCAAAGCGAAGAAGATCGTTGCAGCAAAACCTGCGAATCGTCGTCATCTTCACAAACCCACACTCGCGGATCAGGTGTCAGGTGTGTTCCACGTTAACTGGGTTGGATCAGTGGGGAAATAAAATAAAGTTAATTTAGAATAGACTTAATTATACAATTAGTGTCTTAATTATATTTTAAGATTCAATTTCACCTCTTAATTATTATAAAAGATTCAATTTGATCTTTAAATCATTAAAAGTTCTTGAAAAAATTATTAAAAGAATTAATTTGATCTCTCCATTCATTATTTCACATAAATTTATACTTTTATACATCGATTATCAACATAATTAATATAAAATATTGTATTTTTAGTACATATCAATTCTCAAACAATCAATTTTTAAAAATAAAATGTTATATACTTTGACAAATTATGCAAAAGATATCGATTTTGTCAAATAATTAACTTGTTATAAGAAAATCGCTTAATTATTTTATTTTAAACAATTAAGAGATCAAATTAAATTTTTAATAATCAAAAGATTAAATTAAATCTTAAAGTATAATTAAGAGAACAATTATATAATTAA